>PVIW01013322.1:0-27876 GCA_004026585.1 Noctilio leporinus
TGCTGGAAACAGCCTAAATGCCCATCAGTGGATGATTGGATCAAAAAACTTTGGTACATTTACACAATGGAATTCTATATAGCAGAAAGAAAGAAGGAACTTGTACCCTTTGCAACAACATGGATGGAACTGGAGAGTATTATGCTTAGTGAAATAAGCCAGTCAGTGAAGGACAAATATCATATGATCTCACCCATTAAGGGACTATAATGAGCAAAACTAACAACAAGCAAAACAGAATCAAGTATATGAATACAAGGAATAGACCTTCAGTGGTCAGGGGGAAAGGGGTTCGGAGGACGGGGGAGGCAGAGGCAAGAAAGGGGAGCAGCTTAGACAAGAACCTAGTATAAAGGAACCATGGACATGGACAGCAGGTGGGATTGACTTTTCAGGGAATGTGTGGGTGGGCAGAGGGACAGAGGGGTCAAAAAGGGGATGGATGTAATACAACAACAATAAAATTTAAAAAAAAAGATCATTAATCTACAATTGGGTTTGGAACAATAATTAAATAAGAATGCATGCCGTTTAAATATTTTCAAT
The DNA here is from genome assembly GCA_004026585.1 of Noctilio leporinus. NCBI lineage: Eukaryota > Metazoa > Chordata > Mammalia > Chiroptera > Noctilionidae > Noctilio > Noctilio leporinus. The sequence goes on from PVIW01013322.1 coordinate 547, forward strand.
ATCTGTCTCTTTAATCCAGGTGACTCCAAACCAGTCCTATGTCAATTCTATTTTGCTGTCCTTGTTTTAAGAAAACCATTGTCAATTAAAGGGATATATTTATATGAGATGATCCATGTAAGGGTCCTTGGTCACTGTGGGCCTGAGCTTTCTGTCCTATGACCATTTACTACTTAGACACAAATGTGTGAGCCTAAAACTTTGATCCTTTAGCTGAAACAATCTGGCAACCCTTTCTGGCATTCAATAACCCTTGCTCTCAGGAAAAGAATTTCACGTACAATCTAAATCTTTAATATTGAAATTTAGCTCCTTTTATAAGTGTTTCTAGCTTTGTGATACTGAGGTTTACTGCCTCAAATCCTGTGTTTTTTTTTTTTTTTTAAGATTTTATTTTTATTTCCAGAGAGAGAGGAAGGGAAAGAGGCAAAGAGGGAGAGAGACATCAATATATGGTTGCTTTTCACCTGCCTCCAGCTATGATCTGGCTGGAGACCTGCTTGCAACCTGGTTCTGTGCCCTGGTTGGAAATCAAACCAGTGACCTTTGGGTTCACAGGCTGGTGCCTTATCCACTGTGCTACTAGTCAGGGCTCAAATCCTTTTTTAAAAATAGAGAATAAATTCCAGTAGATAAATAACCAAAAATTAGGTTGGAAAGACTATATGGAAAACCAGATGGGCAGGACATAAGAATCTATGCTGTTGGATCAGTCTGTTCACTGATGAGGATTTATGGGGCTATGATGGAATTGATTCAATGTATAGGCATTGAGTGAGGACATATGCAATGTTAAATTGCAGCATATGTGAATTATAGAAGTTGTCAGAGAAAGAAATACTGTAGTGATAACTGACAATCTAAAAACTTATGGTAGAGCTATGGGCCAAATAACTCATGGTGATACAATTTAGGTTGACTTTAGTAAGAAGAGCTAGCAAGAATAAAGAGTGTAACAATAACAATAACAAAACTTACTAGATGCCACAAACTATTCTAAGTACTTTACATAAATTGTCTTAATTAATCTTGAAATAAGTACTATTGTTGTCCCTACTGATAAAGAAACTGAGGCAGAGAGAGATTAATAAATTTCATTAATCTCAAACAGTTTATAGGTGGTTGAGGTAATCAGATTCATAGGCATATGATTTGAACTTGTCCTCAAGGCAGCTTAACACACATAGAACATACCTTTGTGCCATGTTCCTCCCACCTTTATCTCTGCCATGGTCTCACAGAATCTTTTCTTACTGACATGGTCAGTTTCCACATGACTGCTAATTTGTGTTTCCCCCAAAAGGTCTCTTCTGATTTCTTTAGTGCACAGCTTTGAAGGGTAATTCAGTCCACAATGGGGTGATAAAAATTGTAAGTCACAGAAGCATACGCTAAATGAAGTAGTGTGATGGCAAATTTCCACCAAATCCATAAAACATAAACAACCGGCCTTTACAATTCAGGACTAAACAACTCCATGTCTTTCATAAACTATAGTGATTAAACTTAATTAACGGTAATGACTATATAATCCCAGGCACAGTTCATCTACATTTTTGGATATGTTAAAGTCTTGTTGAGGAAAGCTCTTGAGCCCTCTAGGAATTATTGTTCATGTCCTGGATGCTGCTTGAAAATTAATACAGGCCTGTTCAGGTTTAGCTAATCCAAGATCAGAATACATATCTTGTCTTTCACAGATGTTAAGTACTTAAAACTTCCAAAGCCTAGTTTGCCTTTCTGTTCACCTCTACCATCTTGTCTGAAAAGGAGGCAAAGACTTCTGGTAAATAAAGAATCCTCTTTACTTATTACAAAATATCCCTTGCAACCAAAAAGAAATCCCCCGTGGAAATAATTGTAACAGGATCTGAGCTATGATAAGATATGCACATTTATGTGGAGAAGTAAAGATTGATTGACTCTTTTGCTCTATAAAGAGAACAGGTTATTTATCGATTAGAGGTTTTATAGCATCTTCCCTTTGAAATGTTCAATGTGCGCACAGTTGGGGAAAATTTGTCCAAGGGATATAATTTATGCAAACTGAGAGAAGCAGGTGACAGGAATAGCAAAAAATCATTAGGAAATACACAAACTCCTGAAAGAAAAGGGATAGGATAATGCATGTGTGAAGGAATATGCTAGCAAAGGACTTGGAGAAAAAGCTAAACCCTAGTTTATCAACAGGCAAATAAAGAACCAAGATGCACACACAAGCATGCACATGTTCACTCACACAATTTTAGAAATAATAAACAGAAAATATTTTTAATTAAAGCAATAAAAGCACCTGGTGTCTTGTGATCTCCAAGCAATATTGCCAAGAAGCAGGGCCCAGATCTCCAGAGCTCTGCAAGCCCACTTTCCCAATTTCTCCTTCTCCCAGCATGAAGAAATCTCTTTAAAGATGAGATGGGGGATGGCAAGGCCTTAATCCATCTCTCCCTTCTGCTTCTCCCAGACAGTCTGCTCTGCTTAAAAATTTCTCCTTTTCTGAGCTTTTGAATCTCGAATAGGATTGAAACACTTGTAAGAGTTGAACAGAAATGAAGCAGCTTTGGGAAATAAAAGCTAGGAGGTCTTTTTGCCCTACATCTAACTTCATCACTGCCACACAACTCCCTGAAGGAAGAAACAGAACATCAGTTACTTGTTTGGGTGGAAAAAAAGGGAGATAAGAAAGGCTAGGGAGAAAGAAACAAAAGTTAATAGATCAAAATATTATCCATCCACCCCCATGCACCACCACAACAGAAGGCACAATGAAAGACAAAGTCGCTGCATACACATACAAGCAGAGTGCTAAAGGGCTGAAGAAGAAAGAACTAGCTTTATTGAGGGATTATTTTTTTCTTTCCAACAATGCACTAGAAGACAAATATCTTATAATAACCAAAACCTCTCAAGGGTTTGTTTATCTTTACGTGCAAAAAAGACTAAATTATATACAACAAAAGTGCCACTCAGTGCCTATGTGTACTTATATATTTAAAGTGTTTTAAAGTAATTCATCATTTGGTGGGGGGCAGGGAGCTTACCTGTCTATGTTAGGGAGACTATGGATTTAATTTGACCCTTTGAAACTATAAACTTGACCTTTCCTATAGGTGGAGTTGGCAAAATAAAACCCAGTTATCAAGGCTGGGATGAGAAACTACTGAAAAAGTTTCTTCATAAACTGTAAACCACTACACTTGTTAATTATTCTTGTTTCCTTCGTGACATCTATTGAATGCAGCTATCAGCCCAGAGTTTCATCCTAAACTCTTTGCCCCTGTAGACTTTTCTTGCTCACCTGAAATTCATGTCTATCCTGTCTATCGTTTCTCCTTGATGCAAGGCTATTGTCACCATTGCTTCTCTCTGCACACGATAGCTTCATGCCATTGCTGCTGATTGGCTGCTGTTACAAGTGATGGAGGCCGATGCAGATGGATTCCAGCAGTTCTCATGAGTATTTTATGTGCTTTTGCTGATTTACAGCCAGTTCAGCATTCCTTTAAATGGCCATAAATTGGATTGATGTCATAAATCATACCTAGAGAAAGTGCCTGAGTCCCAGCTCAGGCAGCTATGCTAATAATGTCTGTGAAAATAACAAAGAAACATACTCATTCTGGCCTGACTCTACCATATTAAAAGGCCAAATTGTAAGGAACTGTCAGTTACTCAGAGGGGAAAAGGTAAAAGGGGGAGAAAGGTCTTTGTAAGGAATATTAATAACACAGCCAGGAAGAATGTACAGATGTGTGACGGTGAGAATAAACAAGGGGTGGAGAGGAAGAGGGGCTTCTGAAAGAGTGATAAAAGAGAGGGCTGTATATGGAAAAGATAGATGCAAATGAAATATACTGCATGGCAATGGATTATATCAGCAGTTGATATATGGAACGGAGTTTCAAAGTGTTGAGCTGGCTACCATTAATATGATATAGTGGATGTGATATGCTGGGTGATGGCGGTCGTGGTGCAGGGAAAATAGAGCACACACTGCAGTCTTTCAAAACAATGGTTCAAAGAAAAGACAGAAAATTATAGCACTACAAGTTTATAAAACTAAATTCCTGTGAGATAATTATGGATTCTGATAGGGTTCATTATTCTTTATCTATCACCTCTCCAATCTTATCAGAAAGCAAGAGGACTATCTGTTCTGCTCCACAGGAGCATTAGGATGATAGGTTTTTCATTCCATGAAGAATAGCAAAAGTGACCTGGATGTTTTCTCTGGTGCATGCACTTCCCCTTGACAATTTAGCCAGATGTTGGCATCCCCAGACTTCCTCAGTAGAACTGTTTTGATCTGGCATGCATCTCTGGTATTAGTAGGAATTTAGTTTACTCCTAGAAGTTATCTGCTACTCTTAACTCATTGACCAGTTCCTTAATCTGACCTTTATTATGTGCTAAGTACAGGTACTGATGTTTCTGAAATTAACACTATTTTTTGTTATCCTTTGACTTTTATGTTTGGCTAGTTTGTTCCCACAACATGTTACAGATAGCCCATACAAAGAAAGTTGCAGGACACAATGTTTAGAGACATACCTACAAGCCAGTGAGTCCCAGGTCCACTGCTAGTTCTCCAGGTGCTGACCTTGGGTCCTGACTGTGCTGTGCCAGGCATCACTCGCTATTGGCACAGATATTTTCACTGTTGGTCAGGTTCCTCGTTGGGGTTTATTGGACATTAATCTCCCACTCAGCTGTTGGCATTCCTCACTGTTCTAGTTTTGGTATCGCCTGTAGCTTAAAGCTAGTGGGAGAGAAATCCTCGCCTAAGTATGGCACACACACTACCCTCCTGCTCCACCTCAAGCACCACCACACACAAACCCATGCTTGCATTACATCAGCCACTCAGCACCCACTTCACCCAGAACTGAATTGTGGGGGACCCAGAACCACAGTAAAATCCCCCAGTGTTGTGGATGAAACAAAAACTGACCCAAACAGCTCTGTATAAGGGGAAGATGTGACCAGTAGCTCAAGGTCAAAGGCCCAGTTCTTTGTTCCCAAAGGTCTTATACTGAAAGGGGTAAACTTGGAGGCATGTTGCTTGTCAATCAGTGCTAATTACAGGGAAGCAGAAAAACAAGTGAGGAGGCAGGGAAATCTCATTCAGGTCAGGATGTGCATTCAAATTTAAAACACTTCTGCAGTTGATACAACAAAGGATAAGGCAATGTGAGTGAACAGACCAGGCTTCATAGTAACTAACGTATTTACCCATGATCTAGTCCCCTTTCCCCCAGGGTCACTGGTTTTACATGAAAACATGTATGTACCCTGTATTCCTGGCCTTCCAGTTGGGACTTACAGGTTTTGCCTTGCCCACTTGGGACTCCAAGTTTCCATGCCTTTTTCCAGGTGGGCCCCAATACTGAGTATTCTGACGCTTCCTTGGAAATACTTTTTTTCTTTTTTTATGGATGCTTGATGTATGTATACTTTCATTTTTCTGTGTGCCCATTTCCATCCTTGATTCTCCCTGAATTCTTCATTTCCTCTTTCTCCTTCCTGAACTCTAATCTCCACTGTTTTACTGAACTGTCCATTGAACCAGCCAAACTCCACATCTCACAGACATTTCAAGTTCAGAAAGGAAAAGTATTCAACATTTAATGTTTTCTGTCTCTAGAGCATGATCATTTCCCATCATTCAAATGAAAACATCTGAGTCATCCTTTTTTCTGACCAGTCTCCCTACATAATCAATTAGAAATTTTTTCCAGACCTACTTAAAAAATGACTTGGAAATCTATTCCTGATTCTACATGCTGACAACCACAGCCTGAGTTTCCTGTTTCACCATAGCACTGGCTACTAACTCATCTCACATCCACTCTTTTCCATTCTAATCTATTCCAACCCACTCACTGCTATCTGGATATCATTCTAACACATGAACATGATGATATCATTCTTTCTCTTAAAAACTCCCCATTTATTGCACTTTAAATTATATATATATATATATATATATATATATATATATATAGCACCAACATACTTTCTAACTTTATCTCAAAACACATAGCCTCAGCACATCTTACATTGCTATCATAAGCCTGTAAAATTTGACAATCCTTGAAGATATTTTACTGTGTCCACCAGGTCAGTAAATGCAGCCCACAAGAAAAGATAGGCTTACCAAATTGATACCAAAACAAATCTGTTCTTCATATCTGCAACTCTACCTACAGCCACTATAGAATCCTGATATTTCCCTGGAATCTTCAAAAGGAGACACATGCCTTTGCCAAGATCTTTGTCATTCTTTGGTCTGATGGAAACCTTACAGCTGTCCCTCCACATTTCAGTTCAGATGCTGATCAGAATGGGAAATTTTAAATTTCAATTAGTTTCCAAACACAAGTTTACATAGAAATTACTGCAGAATTTCCTAAAATACAAACATCTATGCCACACTCCTAGAAATTATATTTAGAGACCTCAAACTAGGCCCAAGAATCCCCCCAATAATCTTGAGGCTTAGTCAAGCATAGAAATCAATGGTTTAAATTAGCTGGGTAGCCGATAGAGCCAAGGTGAATAATAACAGGACCAGCTTAATTAGCTGGCTTTGCCATTGGAACAGAGCAAGTCAGAACAGCAACTAAAAGTTGCCTGGGGTGGGAGTGGTTGGTGATGAGAGGAAGAGGAAGAAAATAGAAGCCACCAAAATAATTTTAAAATCCCAGATATGATAATATTTCATTTTGAGGCTGATAAACAAAAGACCCCGTCTCCCATCCAGCTTTGTGATATAAAGACATTGTTGAGGAAACATTTATAAAAGTGCTTCAGTGTTGTTAAAGGACCATGACTATGGTTCTTAAATTCTAAAATATAAGCACAAGGTTTCTGTGGGTTCTTAAATTCTAAAATATAAGCACAAGGTTTCTGTGGGTTCTGTCTTACACAAATGCCGGAGTCACTAATGTGGGCGCCTGACATTTCCAAAGGGTCATATTTACATTTCTCAAAAAATGAGCTAATGTTGTTTAAAACCAGTGCAAATCTCACTTTATATTTCAGTTTTCCTGCTTTTAAGTTTAAAAAATCTCACTGTTTATTCTCATTTTGTAACTGGTTAAACTGATAATAGACCCTGTCATTACATGGCTCTTACAGACAGCAACAGAGCTACTGTGTCCAGCCTGTCAAGAGAGGTTGCACTGCTGCCTGAGTGACCTGGGGCCACCATGGGTACGTATTTCACATTCTTTTATTGGTTGACTTGGTAAGTTCCCCCTCTTGAGATTGCTTTGGACAGCACTGAGGTGTTTCAGTCTCAGCAATTTTTAACATGTATAAGTAGACTTTTTTTGTAGTGGACACACATGTTTACATGATTCAGTCATTTATAACTAGAGGGCTTAAGTTTCTTTATTGGTAAAATGATAATAATAATAATAATAATAATAATAAGCTATTATCTGTGTTCCTTGCTAGGAATGGTCAAAGAAACAAATGCTGTGTAAGTGAGTTACTGAGGTCTGCTGGGAAGTGGCTCATGTGGCCTTCAAGTAAGAAGAGCAAGCTCTGTTAGTTATAGCGGCTCAGGCAGGAAGAAAAATAAAACAAGAGGCCAGTGGGAACATAGCACACTAGCCACATAGAAACTGGTAAAATGACAAAAGCAGCAAAAAGAAAGTAAAAGGTGGGATCAGAGTATGTTATGCCCAGAATTTACCTCAGTTTACAGGAATATAGAAAAAGGCTGGAGGATGTGATTGGGGAGAGAGTTTGGAGGAAAAATATGTGATAGTGAAGTAAGAAAGAAAAAGAAAATAGCTTTTATTCTTTTGACCATTGGCAATAAGAAGAAAACAAAGCAAGAGAGAAGAAAAATTCTTCTGCTTCTGGGACTAAGACCTATGGAGTCAAAATTTAATTTTTTCAACCCAAATATCTTAGCTTCACCATCATAAGGCTATGACATTAAACATGCAATTGTGATATGTGAATCCTCAATCTACCTAACTTTATGAAGTCCTGTCTTCTACCATATTTTCTTTCCAAAATGTTTTGGGGAATGTGACAATAGACCACAAGTCTGGCCTAAGTGCTATGCAACATACTTGCCTCAGTTCATTGCCTGGCTCAGTTCACTGCTCACCACAACCCCCTTTCTCTTCAGAGGGGCTTACCTCAGGTGATGGCTGCTGACTTAGGACCCCTGCACCCTCAGTATCTTCTTTCCCAGCTTTTCCCCTGCATTCCCATAGTGGAACAGAGACAATCTGCAATTTTTAAGAAAATTTTACAGATGGTTTGGACATAATAAAAGAAACACAGCAGGAAGAATAATTCACATCTACCATGTGTATATGCTCCGAGGACACAGACCTATCTGTGCCTACACTTAAGGTACTTCAAGAGTTCATATCCCTGACTTACCCCTCAGCTGCTTCCCCATGGCAGAAGTCAATACATCCCCTCACCCTGATCAAAAGAGCTTTAGAGATGTTGGTGCTTTACTACTTAACTGTCAAAAGATCCAGCAAAAGTGAAAATGGTTTCTACCAGTGTAAACCTAAGGAGCTCCCCCTGATGACTCGCTTCCTTCTCCAGGATGGATCTCTCAGTGGGAAGATTCCCTTCAGAAAAAGTTCTATCCCACCCATTGGGTGCTATCTTTCCTATTTGTCCACAAATGATAGCAATGAATTATATTTCATAAAGCTTTAAAAACTCTGAAGATAGATAATAACTACAAAGCAGATCAGGTCAAACAAATACACATACTCAGCCTTCACTTATTCCTGAGATGTCCCTTCCCCATCTCCCACACTGAGTGCTGACCTGAGGCTCAGACCCTGACAATGTAAGAGCTTGAGATACACCCACCATTTAATCCAGCATTTACCTGTCACCTCCAGAATACTTTCAAGTGCACCAGTTTGTATTCTCAAAGCTTTTCTATTTTGGACAATAATGTATGTGACCTTCTTAATTTGAGTGGGATTAACCAAAGTGTATTAATAAAGCCCCTTATTATCACTTCCCTGGACTATTGTATAATCTTCTGACTTAAATCTGCCTCTAATTTAGCTGCCACTCCTCACTTATTTAACAAATATTACTAGGTGCCTACTATATGCTTGGAATGTTCTTGACACAAAATATATACTAATCAAACAAACAAGGTCACTTTAACAAAGCTTACATTCCAATGGACAAAAAATACATATACTTATGAAAACAAAAATCTGGCCATGACGCTTCTCTACCCCCAATTATTTAAAAGATCCTGTTGCTTGCAACCTGAAGGTCCAACTTCTTAGCCTGACATCCAAGTTTCCTCCCACCCCCAACCTCCAGGCTTTTCCCTTAACTTTGTCTTTTAATGTGACTTACATTTTGCCAACAATATTCTTTATTCCCTATATCCTTTCATGTTTCAGCCATTTGCGTGTGCTCTACCTTTTCCAGAATAGTGTTGCTCACTTTTTCTCTTGTGGAATCCCCTGCTTATCTATCAAGTTTCAACTTGATGTCATTTAATTTCTACTTTTCCCTCAGCCTTGAAGGCAGAATTAATCACTCTCTTATCTGTGAGTTCAAAGTAGTTTATAAACACATTTGTCTTAGCACATATCACATCATGATTTGGTTAATATATATATGGATCTGTCTTTCCCACTAGACTGTGAGCTTTTCAAAGGCAGAGACCATATCTTATTCATCCCTAAGCTACCTATGGCAAGAATATCTAAGTGGTTCAATAAATATTTGTTGAATTTCACTAGAGATCTTAGGACATCAATATGTTTAAGCAAGATTTTATTTTGTAAAAATCTTTGACAAAAGAACTGTAAGAATATCAGAGGATAGGATAAAAATGTGCAGTGGTTTTTGAGACATGAAATCTGAAAGTTTGTTGAATACAAGGTAACAGAAAATGTCAAAAGTCAAAGGTGGAAAGAATATTTATTGTGTTTGTAGCAAAAATAAATGTAAGTTAAGAATAGCCACAGAGATATGTTAATCTTCCTAGGAACCCAGAGGAACTCTGTAGAAAAACCACCTGCAGGCTGAGCAAGGCATTCTCCTTTACTAACCTTGGCTGCAGCATTGGACCCCTAACTTTAAATAAAATACATATTTTTAATAGTAGACAGAGGAGGTAGAATTCAGCAGAAGAAGCAAAGTAAAGATCAAAATTACTTTGGAAATCCTAGATAGATACATAGATAGATACATAGATACATAAATGATAGATAAGGCTAAAGATATAAAGGGAAAAATAAACAAAAATGTTGTTTTGTACCTCCTTAAATTTTATATAAATGTATTCATGTTGTCCTCACCCACAAATAATTTCTTTCACTCAAATTTTGTTATAAATATCCATTTAGATACAGCATTTGTCAGGCCATCTTATCTCACTTGATCTCAAATGTTGGTCAAGTGCCTGCCTCTAATACATCATAAATTCTTTGTGAGTTGACATGCATTATAAACTATAACAATGTTTTTCACATAGTTAACACTCAACAAAGCCTACCCATTATTATTTTCACCATTATATTCATTTACTCATATGAATAAACTATTTATATATCCATTCCCCTTTTGATGAACTTTTAGTTTCTAATCTTTCACTTGTCCCCCCCAAAAAATGTTGGAATGAACATTTTTGTACATACGCTCTTGTGTGCATGTGTGAGAATATCTTATGTCTAGATGTAAGTTGTTGGATTGAAGGATGTGATACAGCATTACAGTAATGATTTTCAATGAATCATAACTTTGTACATCCATGCCCCTGTGTTGTCTCTTCTCGTATTGACTCTGAAGTTGTTCATGTGATGCTTGGTCCAATGGGACTATTTTGAAAGGAATTTTCTATGGCTCTCTCACATGTCTACACACTTAACAAGTAAGGCAGTAATAGGCCTTTTGTTCCAGCCTATCTTTTCAAGGATGTTTGTATAGCAAATGGCCTTAAAAGATAAAGATAATGTCTCCCTGCAGAGCAAAGGACAGATTTGCTTAACATCCTATACCATAAAGATGATGCCTTCCTGTGGGGCTAAAGCAAATGTACTTGCAGCTACTTCTAAAATATTTAGGTTCTATAAGCTCAGAGTTCCCAGTTGTGATTGAAACCCACTGCTTTTGAAGCATCCACCTCTGTGTCACTCTCATATGATTTGAGAGGCAAGGAAAACAGACATGCATACAATGCCCTTGGCACTTACTGTGCTCTGAGTAACAAAACCCTTTGCCTCTGGAACAAGAGACTTGTATTTTCTACCAGCTTCCAGAAAACTATAGCAGGCTACTTTGTTAGCTCACAGGTAAAATAAAATCTCATAGCCTTCTCAGTAAATATTTATTAGGAAGTGTGATAAAATGAGAGGATTCAAATCTGCTTACACATTGGGGGTTGCCCTCTCTAGCTTCCAGAAATTCTTGACACCGTGTGCAAAAAGTTGAGGCTAATCTTTCGAAGAATGATAAGGAGCTTGACTGCACAGCCCAGTCAAGATCTAAAATTATTTGGAGGAGATGGCATCATGACAAAACAAAATTGAACCATTTTTAGCCTAAGGTGCTAGCCCACAAATTCATGAGCAGTCATGAGTAGTCAGTTGTTTTAAACCACCAATTTGGAGATGGTTAGTTATACACCAAAAGTTTGCTTTATAAATGTTACCGTTACAAGGCAGTTAATTAGTTAGTACTTAATATAGTATACCAGATATTGATACAGGTACCAGAGGTACAACAACAAATAAAATTCAGCATCAGCTTCATTTAATACTGGGAAGTTGATCTATAAAGGTTTGCTCCAATATTCACTTAAAGCAGTTCACTTGAAGAATGCAAGAACATTCCATCTACCATATTTTTACCAAGAGTAATTCTTTTAGAACTTTTTTCCCCAATCTGATATACGTAAAATTGTAAAAAATTGTAATATTTCTCTGATTACTAGTGATTTGTTTTCATATTTTATTGTCTATATGTTATTGCTATTTATTGAAATTCTTGCTCATGCCCTTTACTTGCCTTGCTGTTGGGTTGTCTTTTTACTTATTTATTATTCTTTATGTATACAAATCTTAATCCTTTATTAGTTAAGTAAACATCATCTCCCAGTAGCAGGTTTGTCTTTAAACTACAGGTTTATTCCTCTCCTTGCACTAAAATATTTTTTTTAACTGTTTCTCCAGGTTTGAACTGTCTTCCATTATGTTTGCCTCTTTGCCTCTACATACATCTTGTCAGATTCCAACCAAAATGTTGGTTTTTAAAAGCAGCTTAGACAAGAACCTAGTATAAAGGAACCATGGACATGGACAACAGGTGGGATTGATTTTGGGGAGAATGAGTGGGTGGGGAGGGGGACAGAGGGGAGCAAAAAGGAGATGGACGTAATACAACAACAATAAAATTTTTTTAAAAATTTAATTACTTTTAATTTGTTGTTAAGTTTGAAGTTAAATAAGGTCTATAAGACATTGATTCTTCTATTTATGAACATAACTCTCCATTTATGTCCTTTAATAAAATGTTATAATTTTTTATGATTGCCTAAGTCTTTTACTGAGCTTATTTGTGATAGATGATGATAGATGATAGATAATAGATAGATAGATAGATAGATAGATGATAGAGGATAGAGAATAAATAGGTAAATAGATGATAGATAATTTGCTGTTTGACTGGAAAGTTTTACGGCTTTTTTGTTTTATTTTTTAATTTTAAAAAATACTTTATTCATTATTTTTAGAGAGAAGGACAAGGAGGGAGGAAGAAAGGGAGAGGAACATCAATGTATGGTTGTCTTTCACCTGCCTCCAGTTAAGGCTGGAGACCTGGCTTGCAACCTGGTTATGCACCCTGGCTGGGAATCCAACCAGCGACCTTTGGGTTCACAGGTTGGTTCCTATCCACTGGGCCACCAGTCGGGGCTTGGTTGTTTTTTCATGTGTTTGTTTGTTTGTTTTTTAAACTCTATCATCTTCTTGGTTGTCAGTGATACCTTTAGGGTTTCGTGTAACATCCCCTCTACTCACCTCTGATTTCAGATTCTGTTGTGGCAGACAGTTCTATGTGAAAGACTTCTAGGGTCTTCTCTGAATTTACAGAAGCCCACTAAGCAACCACCGCATGCACACCAGAGCAGTTTGGGGAAGTTAATGACATCAAGGACAGACCTCAAACAATGGGGTATGGGAGCCATGGATAAATGACCTGGTGTCCTCCTTTCAACCAGCAATTCTGAAATTGCAGCAAGTCCATGTGATTCCCACATGTCACTGTAAAATCTGGCACCCATTGTCTATAACAGTGATCTCAATAATTCACCTACGTATTGACTTTTGTTTCTTTCCTTGTTTACTCCCCTGTCTTGACTTCTGCTCCTTGAGTTCATATCAAACATTAATTATCTGTACTTGAATTCTTGTTTCAGGTTCTGCTTGAGGGGAAAACCCAAACTAAGAGATTAAGCTATGGATATGCTATTGATTTTTGCCTGTTGATTAATTTCCAATAACCTTGCTGAATTTCCTCATTAATTCTGACAGACTGAAATAGATCTTCTTGGATTGTTTATGGGCTTAGTTATTGTCCCTGAATGATAAGAATTCAATTCTTTCTTTCCGAACCTTACCATTCATATTTTTTTTTTTTTACTTATCTCATTACAAAGACTAAGACTTGTAATACTAAGTTGAATGACTTCACAAGGAAATGTTTTTGTATTTATTTGTGCATATTCCCTGATCATTTTTGAGAGACACTTTATGAAGGTGAAAAAGTTTCCTTCTACTTTTAATTGGCCTAAATGTTATAGTGTGAATGAATGTTAAATAAAGTTGAATGCTTTTTCCTAAATCTACTGATAATATTTTTCTCATTTAATTGGTGTTTTATAATGTAAAATATTTTACATTTCTCAGAAAAATGCTATTTACCAGCATCTTCACCCAGTTTTCATATCATTTATGCTTAGCCCCCAAAATGCATTGGAAAGTTATCTGTATTCTAATTGTAATTTTTTAATTTGTGAATTTTACTCTTTTGGGAATTATCCATATTATCTATATTTTAAAAATTATTATTTAAGAGCTGATGTCATTTCTTATTTTAAACATCTTTATATATCTTGTTATACTCTTAATTTATAATATTATTTGTAGTTTCTCTATTTTTCTATATTGTTATATAACCTCGTCTTTTTAAGTAATGAGCATTTAGTTTGGGTTTATTCTTTTGTTTTTTTGTTTTGGTTTTCTTGGTAATTTTCTGTCTTAAAAACCCTAACATTTCTATTCTTTCTTTTGTAATTCCTGTTTAAGGTTTACCTTTTTATTATATTTTACAAATTTATTGCGATATACTTAATACAAAATGATTTAGACATAATTTAAATTGACAACTTGATGTGGCTTGATATGTACATATATAAGTATACAAAACAATCAGCATAATTAAGATATTCAACATTCCTGTCACCCTAAGACTCCTTTCACTCTTTTCTATTACATCCATTATTCTCTTTACTTACTGCATAAATTCCCAGATAACTATTAATATGCATCTCATCAATGTAGATAATTTTTCATCTCTAAAATTTTATAAAAATGACAATTGATTTTTAGGTATATTTTATTGATTATGCTGTTAAAGTTGTCCCAATTTTTCCTACTTTGCCCCCCTCCACCAAGTCACTGCTTTCTTTCCAGCAATCCCTCTGTACCTTTAGTTCATGTCCAGGAGTCATATTCTCTGGCTTCTTCCTTTCCTATACTATTGTTAATATCCTCCTATTTTATTTCTACCAACTAAATTTCTTAATCCCTGTACCATTTCTCCTATTCTCTCTTCTTCCTCCTAGTTGATAACCCTATGAATGATCTCCATTCCTTGGTTCTGGTTGTTTGCTTACTTTATTTTTGTGTTTTAGATTCAGTTGTTGATAGCTGTGAGTTTGTTGTTATTTTACTGATCATAGTTTTTATATTCTTCTTTTTCATAAGTAAGTCCTTTTAGAATATTATGTAATAATGGCTTTATTTGTCTAGGAAGTACTTTATCTTTCCATTCTAAATGATAGCTTTGCTGGATTGAGTAATCTAGTTTACAGGTCCTTGCTTTTCATTACTTCTTGACAATCCCTTCTTGCCTGCAAAGTTTCTTTTGAGAAATCAGCTTATAGTCTTAAGGGAACTCTTTTATAGGTAACTCTCTGCTTTTATCTTGCTGTTTTTAAGATTCTCTATCTTTAATCTTTGGCATTTTAATTATGATGTGTCTTGGTAGGGTACTCTTTGGGTCCAACTTGTTTGGGGCTGTCTGTGCTTCCTGGAATTGTATGTCCATTTCCTTCACCAATTAGGGAAGTTTTCTTTCATTATTTTTTTAAATAAAATTATCATTTACTTTCTCTTCCTTTTCTATTTCTGGCACCCCTATGATTCAGGTATTGGTATGTTTAAAGTTATCCCAGAGATTCCTAAGCCTCTCCTTACTTTCTTGGTTCTTATTTCTGTTCTGGTTGAATGTTTATTTCTTCTTTTTGTTCCAAATTGTTGACTTGAAACTCCAATTCCTCCCCTTCACTGTTGATTTCCTATATATTTTTCTTTATTTCACTTTGTATAAATTTAATTACTTCCTTTCTTTTTTACTATATTCAGTGAGTTCTCTGAGCATCGTTATCACCATTGTTTTGAACTCTGCATGGGATAGGCTGGTTATCTTGGTTTCATATAGTTCTTTTTCTGAGGTTTTGTTCTATTCATTCACTTGGGCCATATTCCATTGCCTCCTCAATTAGGAAGCCTCCCTGTGGGTTTTTTTTTTTTTTAATAAAGAATTTATTTCATTATTTTTAGAGAGAGGGGAAGGGAGAGAGGCAGAGAGGGAGAGAGACATCAATGTATGGTTGCGTTTCACCTACCTCCAGCCACAGACCTGACTGGAGACCTGGTTTGCAACCTGGTTATGTGCCCTGATTGGGGAATCAAACCTGTGACCTTTGGGTTCGCAGACCAGCACCTTAACCACTGTGTTACCAGCCAGGGCCTGTGTTTTTTTCTGTGTATTAGGTAGAGCTGCTTTTACTCCCTGTCTTAGTAGTGTGGCCTCTATAGCAAAGGCATCTATAAATCATGTGAGGCACAGGCTTAAGTAGTTGCCAGGGTGAGGTAATCCACTTCACCATTTTGTGGCTCAAAGAGGTAGCAGTGCTGCTGCCTGCCCTTTGGTGATTAGCTTTGCACTTGTCCTGTTTCCAGTCACTTCACCTACTTCTCGTATATGATTGGCACCCTACCAGTTGCTGCCCTGAGGTTTGGCTATGTTCTAAGAACACAATGGCCCTTTAAGCGGTAAAAACCTGGCAGTTTCTTCCACTGCCCCAATCCCAACTGGTTTTTATAGACAGGAGTAATGGAGTTTATCTTTCCCATGGTGGAACCCTGGCCTGGAACTGGGATTGCTTACTCCCAAGGTATCGTTCCCAATTTTTATCCACCACACATGAATGTGGGACCATCTGTTCTACCACCACTACCACTTCTCTGCACCACCCCTCCTCTTTGCCCCATCTCCATTACTTTGCCCCTCCTACCCATCTACACAAATGTGGCTTTTTAAAATCCTTGGTTTTTAGACTTCCATATAGCTCAAATTTCTGACTGTTTATTTGTTCTTGAGATCTGGTTGTAGTTCTTTCTGTGGTTGTGCAAGGAATCTATGCATGTTACCTATGCCTCTATCTTTAATTTTTTTAAAGATTTGATCTATTATTTCCAGAGAAAGGGGAAGGGAGAGAGGCAGAGAGGGAGAGAAACATCAATGTATAGTTGCCTTTCACCTGCTTCCAGCCACAGGCCTGGCTGGAGACCTGGCTTGCAACCTGGTTATGTGCCCTGCTGGGAATTGAACCAGTGACCTTTGAGTTTGCAGGCAGACACTTATCCACTGCGCCACCAGTCAGGGGGCTCTACCTCTACCTTGACTGGAAGTCCTGTGTAGTAGTTGGTTCTCAGGGTCTAGGCCTCAGTTGTGGGTAAGTCTTATCTTCCAGGAATGAGTGTGGAAAATCTGTGACTGCTTGGTCTAGAGGATTATTTGGCATCTTTGCAGAGACATTTCCAGTTATTTTTCTTGAACGTGGGTTAGATGACTGCTGGATGGGTTAGAAATGGTAAAAAATTTCCTCAAAAAGAGGGGGGTAAAGCTAAAAATGGAACTGCCTTTTGATCCAGCAATTCCACTGCTGGGATTATACCTGCAGAATCCTGAAACACCAAGTCAAAAGAACCTAGGTACCCCTATGCTCATGGCAGCATTACTTAACAATAGCCAAGTGCTGGAAACAGCCTAAGTGCCCATCAGTAAATGAGTAGATCAAAAAACTAGGGTACATTTATACAATGAATTCTTCTCATTTTTTAATGTTTTGTTCTAGTATGCAGTTATGTGGAAACAATTTAATCCTTTAGTCCCATTTTTAAGATTTGTTAGGTGAATCCAGATACCCTAAGTGCTCACTAATTAGAACTTTGATTGATGAGAATAACTATTCCTATCCCTGTGTGAATATTGATCCATATCATCTTTTCTAATAGGATTTTCCTTATATACATGTATCAATCAGTATTCATGTAAGACTCTTAAGAAGACCTGTGCAAATTTTTGGAGCTCTCTTTCCCTATGCAATTTGCTTTTCCTCCAGTACTCTTCTCTGTGAATTTCAGCACCTTGGCCTCCCAACATCTATATTCTGTCTTGTAAACCACTGGATATAACTGATTTCCCTTCTGTACTCTGCCTCTGGAAACTATAATCATTAAACTGGAGGTAACAGCTCACTTTATTTCATTCTCTTTTCTCAGATCTCACTATCATGTACGACCTGTTGCCCAATGTTTGAAAATCATTGTTACATGTATTTTGTTCAGTTTTCTAATTGTTTAAAATAAAAGATTAGATCCAGTTTCAGTTTTCCTAACCTGATGCAGAAGTCTTCAATTTTGTTATTCTTTATATAATTATTTTCTAATAAATGGATTTAAGGATATACATGTTTCTTAAACTGAAACTTCATCTTGCAAATCTGATGGTCATTACTAAATATTTTATTTTCATTGGAATTTTCTATTTGATTCATAAACTATGTAAAATTATATCTGTAGAGTCCCCACTTATAAGATCTCATAGACCAACTTGGATTATTATGTCTAATCATTATGTATTTTTCAAGAATTTTTTCTGCAAGATATTACTTTGTATTTTCTAAATGTTCCTTTATAGTATAGTTTTGGTCAGTTTCATATGTGCTTAAAAATAATGCTTATTCTCTGTTTTGAGATTGCAATTTTTATTAAAATCAATTCATTTAGCATAATAATGTATCATTTGATTTTTCTGCATCTTCACTCATTTCCTCTTAGCACAATTTATCAGATTCTGAGATATGTTTATTCAAAATTTACACTATGATAAAAAATTGTCAATCTCTCCTTAAAATTCTTTGGGAGATACTAAAATTCTTTGGACTTCATATATTTCATGTTTATATTGATAGAGGTAAGAAGTTTATGACTGTCATATATTGTGATAAATTATTGTTTATATTGAGCATAATTATTTTTGCCTTCATCTGTATGACTCTCTAAAATTCCTGATTTTAAATATAGCATTTTACAACTAAGCGAAAATTTGAAAATAGATAGCTAAAACATTCTATACTAATACATAATAGAATATATGAAAGTATGAATTTGTAAATAGGTTTAAAATAAAATGCATGAGAATAAAATAAAATTAGTTATTAAAGTGCTTTTATAAAAATAAAAATAAAATATATAGCTTTGAATTTCTACTATTATATACTCCTCAAAAACACAAAATCTCATTCCCTATTGATAATTACAAAAATATGGGAGCACAGGTTGTAAAACAGGTCTCCAGCCCGGTCCATAGCCGGAGGCAGGTGAAAGGCAACCATACATTGATATTTCTTTCCCTTTCTTCCTCTCTTCCTGCCCTTCTCTCTAAAAATAATAAAATATTTTAAAACAAATAAATAAATAAATTGAGTTGAAAAAAGAAAGAATATATGGGAGAAAGCTAGAAAAATTTTGTGATCTATTCTGAAATCTAAAAAATCCTAGAGCAGCTAACTGTATAAAGTAAGGAAGTAGTATAAATGACCCATGGACATGGACAACAGTCTGGGGATTGACTTTGGGAGAGAGGATGAAGCGGGTGGGGCAGGAGAGAACAATGACTAATGATTAACATCATTATTAATAACTTGATTTCCTGTCTTAGTTCAGGCTACTGTAACAAATGCCAGAGATTGGGTAGCTTAAACAACAGAAGTTTGATTCTCATAGCTTTAGAGACTGGGAAGTCTGTGGTCAGGGTACCAATATGGCAGGGATCTTGGTGAAGCTCACTCTCTGGTTTGTACATGGCTGTCTTCTTGGGTCCTCACTAGCCAGAATGCAGAGATAGGAAGTACAATTTTTCTGTGTCACTTCTTTTAAGATTTCTAACAGTTCCACTCTGACGACTTACTTACTTTCAAAGGCCCCATCTCCAAATGTCACATAAGAGATAGAGTTTCAAAACGCAAATTTTGAGAGGACAAAAAATTCAGTCTATAGCCATATATTTTGGCTATTTTTATTGTTGCGTTCATCTATTTTGTTACTATTAAAATATTTTACAGTTATTAAATATTCCACAAATTATATCATTTTAAAATTGTCATTTTAATATAGACAAAAACTTTATAGTGCATACAAATTGTAATTGTATTTATGCAAGATATCAATCTGGCTCTAAGATTTGCTGTTTTTTTTTCTTTTATACGTACCATATTTTCCCTGAACCCCAAAGCTTCATTTTTTTTCTCAGCATGTTATGATTGATCCCTTATTTTTGTTTTAACTATTTTTTAAATTAGAATTTATCATTTACTCAAATACATCTTAATTTCTATACTGACTTTGTGAATTGTGTCATTCTGTATATAAATGTGATGAATCTATCTTTATGCTTTCTAATAATACATTAATCAGTTAATTTTTATCCTATATCAACCCATTTTAATGATTTTGGCATTCTAATACCATTTTATTATTAACCAGTACAAATCACTTCTCATTATTCTTTTATTTTCAGAATTTGTGGATATTATAATCAATATTTCAAGATGACCTTTAGAAACATCTTTAATAAAACTGTTCAAAAACTTTCATTGACACCTTGACTGGAATTATATCATATAATAAATTGTGTTATATGGAGAATATTTTTAAGTATTAAGTCTTGGTATTTGCCTATTTAAAGTTATTATGTTTGACATATTTTTTTTTTGGCAATTAAACTTCTTAGGATTATTTGTACATATTTTATGTTTATTAGTGCTGATTAGTAGGATGACCTATGATTTTTTATTCAAATCAGTAGACTTTAATAGTAAAAGTGAACACTACTTAATAATAACAGGCACAAACTGGATCTCATAACTATTATAAACATATATTTTAATTTTATTTTTTAATAAGTTAATTAAACTGAATAGCAATGGTGTATATGTACATACATATTTTTAAATAAACCAACCTCTCCACTTCTCTTATTAAATGTAACCATTTATAGTGAACTGTCTTATTTTCCCAGATTGTCATATATGTCACTTACAGTGTTTATTTTGATACTATCTCATAATAATTATATCTTTAATTTATTTTTCTTACCCTATGGAATCATATAGAGCTTCCAAAAATATTAAATATTATAAGTTAAAAGGGGTATATGTATTTTTTTTTAACTTCCAACATCTTGAGACTATGATTATCACAAAACCATTTTGATGTTAATAGTTGTTTCATATTTAAAAAGTGATATTCCTAATTTCTTGCAAATAATGTTTAATTAAAGTATAACAGGCATAAAACATAATGCATGCATAAAATTGTTTGTATCTGAGCTTAATAAAATTTTACATTCATGTAATCAGCAGCAACAGCAAAGAGATTATGAGGTTTGTCCTGAGAGTATCTATCCGATGTCAATACAATTAAAAGTTTGTACGGCCAATACTTTTGGGACATACTTCATACATCTGAACTTCAAGCATCTTGGTGCCCCCATAGAATTACTGTACTTGCAAACAAACAAAAAAAAGAATAATATGATAATATAATACCATATGTTAATTTTCCTTTTTACAATAAATACATGGACACAGTTTTTCCACAGCACATATTCTTTTGTGTGTCTTATTTCTTTATTATTCAATATTGTATTAGTTTCACCTAAATTTACATATCTATAATAATAATTTGTGGATTATAAATGATAATTATATGTTATATAAATACACCTCAGCTTATTTATACATTCTATTTCTTTTATGGCCATTTAAGTTGTTTCTAATTTAGGCCTATTACTACTATTACTGCTATAAAGATCTCACATACATCATTTGGTGAACATACACATTTTTGTTTTGAATATGGCATATACATGCTCAGCTTCAGTACATATTGTCAAACAACTTTCCAAAGAGGTTACATCAGTGAACACTTACAAGCAATATGAGTGTACCAGCTATTTCACATTCTTACCTTCACTCTTTTTGTTAATTGTGTTTTTAATTTTAGTCATCCAAGTAAGTGTTTGAAGTACATTATTATAAATTTGAATCAGTAATACTCAGTTGAAAAATAAAGTTGGATAACTTTTCATATATTAATTCACTATTTGGATATCATTTTTTGAGAAGTACCTATTTAAGAGGTTTGTCTAGTTTAAAATTTTTTCATATAAGTTCAGCCCAGCATCTTCATACTTTGGTATATGACTCATTTAATCATATATTGATAGTAAATATCTTCTATTCTGTAGCTTGCTTTACAATAACTTAAAGTAGTTTGATGGGTTTTAATGAACAAAATATCTTAATTTTAACAGTCCAATTAATCAAATTTATTTTTCTATGATTACTGCTTCATGCCTGACTCAATTGAATGGGTATCCTCCTGTGTTTTCCTCCTAAACACTTTAATTTTTAGCCATTATATACAACTTTTTCATAGTTCATCTATAGTTGAATATTTTGCATGGTGTAAGTTTAGATTCAAGATCCATTTTTTCCATATGGCTGTCTCATTGGTTCAACATCATTTTTTGAAAAGAATTTGTGGGTGTTATTGATAAACTCATTATAATGCCAACTTTGTCATCATTAAGTCCAGTGCCATTATATGTGTGAATTGATTTCTAGACTTTTTATTTTGTTTTAATTTTCTATTTATTAATTCCTACATCAATACTATAATTATTTAAATATAGTAGCTTTAAAATATATCTTGAGGACTGGAGAAAGATGCCAACAGAGTAGAGAGCAATGCTGATGGTGTTCTCGAGTACCAGAGCAGCTAGAGGACAGGATAGGGAGTGCAAGACATCTTCAGGTCCATAAGAACTGGAGCGGTCAGCATCTGGACACAGGGGAGCACAGCCCAGGGGCAGTGGAGACCTATAGGAGAGCAGGTGAGGGGACTCTGGACTTAACGGCTGGTGGACCAAGGTCAGCTCTGGGCACTGGCGGCTCTACTCTGAGGGGCGTCTCCAACTGAAGCAGCTCCAGGCTCCCTGGCGACCAGAAATCTGAACAGCGAAGTGTGGGCAGTGAGGGCAAATGCCATAGGGAACGAGGAATTGAACTCCTGCAGGGGAAGGACTGTGTGAGAGACCCGCTCCTGCAACAGGGAGAGGAAACTCCTCACTGGGCTAGAGGCTGAGGATAAGAGTCCTGCGGGGAGCAGGAGCGGGGAAGCGGGGAAATGCACCGGCTGGGGTGGCGAAAGGGCCGAAATGGTGCTGCTGGGACATGGGGAAACAGCAGTTTAAAGCCCCTGAGAGGGGGGTGGCCCAGCCCAGTGCACCCACACAGGCCGCAAGGCTCCCGAGGAAACTCCAAACTGCGAGCCGGGAACTAGTAGCAGGGCAATTGACCTGCCCATTGCCGACACAAAGACCTCAGATGCCTGGGAGAGGCGCATCACAGAGACCGCGTAAAGGACTCCTCAGAGAGCTGGTCAGCTTGGAGGACTGGCTATAGCCCGGGGGAGCTGGACAGTGTTGGCGTTCCCCAGGTAGCGTTGGCAGACTGCAGGCACTGTTGGCGGGCGGGGGCAGCCTCCTCCGGGAGCAGTGGAGGCAGGGCCAGTCATCACAGGAACCAGAGAAGTTGCAGGCTACACTGCAGGGGTGCCAGGTGCCTATCACAGGCAGGAACCTCTGCCAGGAGTGGGAGGAAGCACCCTGCGAGCTGCAGAATACCGGCAGCTTTAAAATCCAGTTAGGCTACTGAAGGCCCAGCATTCCTGGGGGCTGGCACTCAGAATCAGCCCTGACTGTGACAATCAGAGGCCCTGCCACACTAAGACCATATAGATTATAGACTGCAGAGACCTGACTAAGAAAAAGAGGCAGCCTCAGGAAATGGATTGCTGCTAATTTCAAGCATCTGAGTTATACCGAGGGATACATGAACTATTAATCCCCAACATATCCTTTTCAAAAGTTACTTCTCACATATTCTTAATCCCCCCCATCTCAATCCACCTAAATACCCAAGAACCACACCCCCCCATTCTTGATTTAAAGTTTACTCACTCTCTGGCTACAACACATTCCGAGTCCTCAATCTAAGTATTCCTCCCTTCCCCAGCCACCTAAACCCTTTCTTTATTCTTTTCTTCCTTTCTTTTTTTCTTTTCTTTTCTTTTTTATTTTCTTCCTGTTAAAGCCCACAGGTCCTGGCTACACCTGGACCAATTAGACATCATAAAGGGTT
Source organism: Noctilio leporinus (assembly GCA_004026585.1). Classification (NCBI taxonomy): domain Eukaryota; kingdom Metazoa; phylum Chordata; class Mammalia; order Chiroptera; family Noctilionidae; genus Noctilio; species Noctilio leporinus. The sequence goes on from PVIW01013322.1 coordinate 24,407, forward strand.
AACAGACACCTAAACCCTTTCCTTATTAATATTGGCTTTTCTTTGTCTTCTGACTCCCCCCCCCCTTTTTTTTTTCTTCTTCTTTCTTTTCTTCCTGATAAAGCCCTCAGGTACTGGCTCCACCTGGACCAAACAGAGACCATAAAGGGTGAACAGACACCCAAACCCTTTATTTATTAATATTGGTTTTTCTTTGTCTTGTGACTTTTTCCCTTTTTTTTTTAATTTTTTTTTAAATTTTTTCTCTCTTATATAAGCCCAGAGGTCCTGGCTCCACCTGGACCTATCAGGAATCATTAAGGGTGAACAGCCACCTAAACCCTTTTGGCTTATCATATATATATATATATATATATATATATATATAAGGTTTGGTTTGTTTGTTTTTCCTGCTAAAAGCCCTCAGGCCCTGGCTCCATCTGGACCAATCAGTGATTATTATTAAGGGTGAACAGCCATCTAAACCCTTTCTTCTTATTATTATTATTATTATCGTTTTTATTTTTTCCTTTTTTGTTTTTTGTTTCTTTCTTTCTTTTCCTTTTTTTTTCCTGCTAAAAGCCCACAGGTCCAGAATACAACCAGATAGCCCAAATAAAGGACATACCAAGAACAACAAGTGGAGAAAATCTGGGAGAATGCAACATTGAACACCACAAATCTCCTGTTACATAAGGGTGCTCAAGTAAGACAAGGAAGCAAAGCAGGTTAACCCAAGGAAAAAGCAAAAAAATAAATAAAAAGCAAGCAACAGCAGACATTCAAAATGGGGAAAAAAAGAATCAGTCCATCACCAAAAGGAAAGGAAGAATCCCCAGAAAGACCACAAAATGAAACAGAGGCACCTGGAATATCAGATAAGAAATTCAAAAGAATGATGATAGAGAAGCTCAGTGAGCTCAGCCACATCAAAGAAAACTATAAACAACTCCAGGAGAACTACAAAGAACTCCAGGGAAATTACAAGGAACTTACTGAGAGCTACAACATCATGAAAAAGAACATAGAAAATATCAATAAGTGCCTGGAGGAAATGAAGAATACAATTTCTGAATTGAAGAATACAATAGAAGGAATCAACAGTAGGTTAGAGGAAGCAAAGGACTGGATCAGCAAGTTGGAGGATAATGTAGACAAATACTCCAAGACAGTACAAGAGAATAAAAAAGGCTGAATAAAACTGAAGAGGGGTTAAGAGAGCTACAGGGCAACATGAAACGTAACAACATCTGTATCATAGGGATACCAGAAGGAGAAGAGAAACAAGGAATGGAAAACCTGTTAAAAAAATTCATGATAGAAAATTTCCCTATCACGATGAGTGAAAACATTAATCCAGTTCAGGAAGCACAGCAGGTCCCAATGAAGATCAACTCAAACAGACCAACACCAAGGCATATTATTAATAAAATGGCTAATCTCAAAGAAAAAGAATCCTAAAAGCATCAAGAGAAAAATGACAAATAACATATAAAGGAGCTCCAATAAGGCTATAAAATGATTATTCAACAGAAACAATTCAAGCCAGAAGGGAATGGCAAAAAATATTTCTTTCTTTTTTTTTTTTTTAAGATTTTATTTCATTATTTTTAAGAAAGAGGGGAAGGGAGAGAGGCAGAGAAGGAGAGAGACATCAATGTATGGTTGCGTTTCACCTGCCACCAGCCACAGACCTGACTGGAGAGCTGGTTTGTAACCTGGTTATGTTGCCCTGGCTGGGAATCGAATTTGCGACCTTTGTGTTCGCAGGCCGGCGCCTTATCCACTGTGCTACCAGCCAATGCTAAAAAGTATTTCAAGTCATGGTAAACAAAGGCCTGCAACCAAGAATACTCTACCCAGCAAGGCTGTCATTCAAGATAGAAGGAGAAATAAGGAGCTTCCCAGACAAAAAAAGACTAAAAGAATACATCTCTACCAAACCAGCACTGCAAGAAATGCTAAAGGGTCTGCTTTAAAAAGAAGTAAATAAATAAAATGAAGAAACAGAGAAAGCCAAAGAGGAATACAGACACAAAGGGAGAAAATGGTAATGAATAAGTATCAATCAATAATAACCTTAAATGTAAATGGATGAAATGCACCAATCAAAAGACATAGGATAGCTGAATGGATAAGACAACGTGACTCACCTATATGCTGTCTTCAAGAGACCCACCTCAGAACAAAAGATTGAGAATGAAAGGATGGAAAAATATATATCAAGCAAATGGACACACAAAAAAAGCTGGAGTAGCAATACTTACTTCAGACAAAATAGATTTTACAATGAAGGCCATAAAAAGGGACAAAGATGGACATTTCATAATACTTAAGGGAACAATGCACCAAGAAGAAATAACTCTGATAAACTTATATGCACCCAACATAGGAGCTTCAAAATATATAAGGAAAACCTTGGAAGACTTTAAGAAAGACATATACAGCAACACACTAATAGTAGGGGATTTTATTACCCCACTATCAACAATGGACAGATCTTCCAATCAAAAAATCCCCAGAGATGTTGTGGCATTGAACAACACTCTAGAGGAAATGGACCTAACTGATGTATACAGAGTATTTTACCCCAAAGAAGCAAAATACACATTCTTTTCAAATGCACATGGATCTTTCTCCAAGATAGACCTCATAGTATGTCACAAGACAAGCCTCCACAAATACAGGAAAATTGAAATCATACAAAGTATCTTCTCAGATCACAATGGCTTGAAACTAGAAACCAATCTCAAGGGAAAAAAACAAAAATTCTCTAACTCATGGAAACTGCATAACATGCTTTTAAGCAATGAAGGGGTTAACAATGAGATTAAAGACGAAATCAAAAAGTTCCTGGAAACAAATGACAATGAACACACAACAGCCCAAACCCTATGAGATACAGCAAAGGCAGTTCTCAGGGGGAAATTTATAGCAATACAGGCCTTCCAAAAAAGGTTACAAGAAGTTTATAAAAATGACCTAACCACAAAGCTGCAAGAACTAGAGGAGCAACAACAAACAAAGCCCAGAGCAAGGAGAAGGAAGGAAATCATCAAGATCAGAGCAGAACTAAATAACTCAGAGATTCAAACTACAATTTGAAGAATCAACAGGTCCAGGAGTTGGTTCTTTGAAAAAATAAACAAAATTGACAAGCCCTTATCCACACTAATCAAGAAAAAGAGAGAGAAGAGCCAAATAAACAGAATCAGAACTGAAAGAGGAGAAATCACAACTGATACCTCAGAAATACAAAAGATTGTAAGAAATTACTACAAACAACTAGATAACAAAAAATATGACAACCTGGATGAAATGGACACATTTCTGGAAAGGTATAATCTACCAAAACTGAACCCAGAAGAAGCAGAAAGCCTCAATAGGCCAATAACAACTAGTGAAATTAAAGAAGTAATCCAAAATCTCCCAAAGCACAAAAGCCCTGGACCAGATGGCTACACAGGTGAATTTTACCAAACATTTAAAGA
>PVIW01013323.1:0-27877 GCA_004026585.1 Noctilio leporinus
GACAGCAACATGTAAAAAGATAAAACTAGACCACCAACTTACACCATACACCAGAATAAACTCAAGATGGATAAGGGATTTAAATATAAGCAGTGCCACCATAAAGGTCCTGGAGAAAAATATAGGCAGCAAACTTTCGGATATCCTATGCAGAAATATGTTTACTGATACTTCACCAAGGGCAAAGGAAATCAAAGAATGAATCAACAAATGGGACTATATCAAATTGAAAAGTTTCTGTTCAGCTAAGGAAAATATTAGCAAAATTCAAAGGGAACCAACTATATGGGAAAACATAATTGCCAATGATACCTCAGACAAGGGTTTGATCTCCAAAATATAGAAAGAACTAATGTGACTCAACACCAAGGAGACAGACAGCCCAATTAAAAAATGGGCAAAGGACCTGACAACTCACTGAGGAAGATATACAAAGGGCCCAGAGGCATATGAAAGAATGCTCAACATCACTAGTCATCAGAGAGATGCATATTAAAACCACAATAAGATACCACCTCACACCTGTCAGAATGGCAATCATCATCAAATCAATAGACAAGTGTTGGTGAGGATGTGGGGCAAAGGGAACCCTCATACACTCTTGGTGGGAATGTAGGCTGGTGCAGCCACTGTGGAAAACAGTATGGGGTTTTCTTAAAAAACTGAAAATGGAACTGCCTTTTGATCCAGCAATTCCACTACTTGGACTATACCCAAAGAATCCTGAGACACCAATTCATAAGACCCTACATACACCTATGTTCATAGCAGCACTATTTACAATAGCCAAGTGCTGGAAACAGCCCAAGTGCCCATCAGTGGATGATTGGATCAAAAAACTTTGGTACATTTACACAATGGAATTCTATATAGCAGAAAGAAAGAAGGAACTTGTACCCTTTGCAACAACATGGATGGAACTGGAGAGAGTATTATGCTTAGTGAAATAAGCCAGTCAGTGAAGGACAAATATCATACGATCTCACCCATTACAGGACAATAATGAACAAAACTAACAACAAGCAAAACAGAACCAAATATATGAATACAGTGAATAGGCCTTCACTGGTTAGAGGGAAAGAGGTTGGGGGTGGGGGGAGGCAGAGACAAGAAAGGGGAGCAGCTTAGACAAGAACCTAGTATAAAGGAACCATGGACATGGACAACAGGTGGGATTGACTTTGGAGGGAATGGGTGGGTGGGGAGGGGGATAGAGGGGAGCAAAAAGGGGATGGATGTCATACAACAACAATAAAATTAAAAATAAAAGATAACCAATGACATGTTTCACAGATATAGAACAAATATTTCAAAAATTTATATGGGACCATAAACTACCCTGAATAGCCTCAGCAATTTTCAGAAAGAAGAACAAAGTAGAAATTACCATAGTACCTGGTATCAAACTATTATAAGGCCACTGTAACGAGAACAGTCTAATAATGGCATAAGAATAAACATATACATCAATGGAACAGAATAGGGCCCAGAAATAAAACAGGTCTCTATGGTCAATTAATATTTAACAAAGGGGGTGGATCATAAAACTGGAGTAAAAATAGCCCCTTCAACAAATGGTGTTGGGAGATCTGGACAGTTACATGCCCCCCTAAAAAAAAAAAAAAAAAAACCGTAGACTACCAACTTACACCATACACCAGAATAAACTCAAGATGGATAAAATACTAGCCCTGGCTGGTGTGGCTCAGTGGACTGAGCACCTGCCTGAGGACTGAAAGGTTGCAGGTTCAATTACTAGTCTGGGCATATGCATGAGTGCAAGCCAGATCCTCAGATGGGGTTATGAGAGATTTCTCCCCCACAACAATGTGTCTCTCCCTCCCCCATTCTAAAAATAAATAAATAAAATTTTTAAATGAAATGGTTCTCAACTGTGAGCATGTATCAAAATTACCAAGGGTTTTTTTTTTTTTTTTTTTTTAATTTTATTGTTGTTGTATTACATCCATCCCCCTTTTACCCACTCTGTCCCCTTCCCCACCCACCCACTCTCCCACAAAGCCAATCCCATTTGTTGTCCATGTCTATGGTTCTTCCATACTAGTTCCTTGACTAAACTGCTCCCCTTCTTTGTCTCTTCCTCCCACCTCCCCCTTCCACCCTCCCCTCTGCCCACTGAAGGTCTGTTCATTGTATTCATGTATCTGGTTCTGTTTTGCTTGCTTGTTAGTTTTGTTCATTATTGTCCTGTAATGGGTGAGATCATATGGTATTTGTCTTTCATTGACTGGCTTATCTCACTAAGCATAATACTTTCCAGTTCCATCCATTGTTGTTGCAAACGTTAGGAATTCCTTCTTTCTTTCTGCTGTGTAGTACTCCATTGTGTAAATGTATCAAAGTTTTTTGATCCAATCATCCAGTGATAGGCACTTAAACTGTTTCCAGCTCTTTGCTATTGTAAATAATGCTGCTATGAACATAGGAGTTCTTATGAATTGGTGTTTCAGGATTCTTTGGGTATAGTCCTAGTAGCGGAATTGCTGGATCAAAAGGTGGTCCCATGTTTAGTTTTTTAGGACACTCCATACTGTTTTCCATAGTGGCTGCACCAGCCAGCATTCCCACCAACAGTGCACGAGGGTTCCCTTTGCCCCACATCCTCGCCAACACTTGTTGTTTGTTGATTTGTTGATGATTGCCATTCTGACAGGTGTGAGGTGATATCTTATTGTGGTTTTAATTTGCATCTCTCTGATGGCTAGTGATATTGAGCATTCTTTCATATGCCTTTGGGCTCTTTGTATGTCTCCCTCAGAGAGTTGTCTGTCTAGGTCCTTTGTCCATTTTTTAATTGGGCTGTATGTTTCCCTGGTGTTGAGTCGCACTAGTTCTTCATATGTTTTGGATATCAAACTCTTGTCTGAGGTATCATTGGCAAATATGTTTTCCCATAATGTTGGCTCCCTTTGAATTTTGCTGGTGTTTCCTTTAGATGAACAGAAACTTTTCAGTTTGATATAGTCCCATATGTTTATTTGTTATTTTATTTCCTTTGTCCTTGGAGAAGTATTAGTAAAAATATTTCCGGGTAGGATATCTAAAATTTTACTGTCTATCTTTTTCTCCAGGACCTTTATGGTGGCACTGCTTATGTTTAAGTCGTTTATCCTTCTCGAGTTTATTCTGGTGTATGGTGTAAGTTGGTGGTCTAGTTTTATTTATTTATATTTTTCATGTTCTTGTCCAGTTCTTCCAACACCATTTGTTGAAGAGACTGTTTTTAACTCCATTTTATGTTCCTTCCCCTTTTGTCGAATATTAATTGACCATAGAATCCTAGGTTTATTTCTGGGCTCTCTATTCTGTTCCATTGATCTATATGTCTATTCTTATGTTTTGATTACAGTAACCTTGTAGTATGATTCCTCCTACCTTGTTCTTCTTTCTCAAGATTGCTGTGGTTATTCATGGGTGTTTTATGGCTCCGTATAAATTTTTGAAGATTTTTTCTATCTCTGTGAGGTATGTCATTGGTATTTTAATTGGGATTGCATTGAAACTATAGATTGCTTTGGGTAGTATGGACATTTTAAGGATGTTCATTCTTCCCATCCATGAACATGGTATATGCTTCCATTTATTGGTATCTTCCTTAATTTCTTTCTTCAGTGTTCTGTAGTTTTCTGAGTATAGGTCTCTTACCTCCTTGGTTAAATTTATTCCTAAATACTTTATTTTTCTTGTTGCTATGGTAAATGGGATTTGTTTTCTAGCTTCTATCTCTGATGTTTCATTATTGGTATACAAAAATGCTTTTGATTTCTGAATATTGACTTTATACCCAGCTATTTTGCTAAGTTTGCTTATTAGGTCAAGTAAGTTTTTGGTGGAGCCTATCGGGTTTTGTATGTACACTATCATATCATCTGCAAATAATGACAGTTTGACTTCCTCCTTTCTAATTTGGATACCTTTGATTCCTTTTTCTTCTCTGATAGCTATGGCTAAAACTTCCTAAACAATGTTGAACAGAAGTGGAGAAAGTGGACAGCCTTGTCTTGTTCCTGGTCTTAGGGAGAAAGCTTTTAGTTTTTGCCCATTGAGTATGATGTTAGCTGCATGTTTCTCATATGTGGCCTTTTTTTCATGTCCATTTGCTTGATATACATTTTTCCATCCCTTTACTTTCAATCCGTGTCGATCTTTTGTTCTGAGGTGAGTCTCTTGAAGACAGTATATGTGTGGGTCATGTTTTCTAATCCATTCAGCTATCCTATGTCTTTTGATTGGCACATTTAATCCATTTACATTTAAAGTTATTAATGATTGATATTTATTTATTGCCATTTTCCCCCTTTCTACCTGTGTTCCTCTCTGTCTCTCTCTGTTTCTTCATTTGTTAAAATCATACCCTTTAGCATTTCTTGCAATGCTAATTTGGTAGAGATGTATTCTTTTAGTCTTTTTTTGTCTGGGAAGCTCCTTATTTCTCCTTTTGTTTTGAATGAGAGTCTTGCTGGGTATAGTGTTTTTGGTTGTAGGCCTTTGTTTCCCATTACATGGAATATTTTTTGTTATTCCCTTCTGGCTTGTATTTTTTTCTGTTAATAACCATTTGATAACCTTTTCAAAGCCCCCTTATACGTGATTTGCTGTTTCTCTCTTGATGTTTTTAGGATTCTCTCTTTATCTTTGAAATTTGCCATCATAATTATAATGTGTCTTGAAGTGGATCTGTTTGGATTCATCTTCACTGGGACCCTCTGTGCTTCCTGAACTTGAGTAACATTTTCACTCATCATGTTAGGAAAATTTTCTATCATTACTTTTTTGAACAGGTTTTCTGTTCCTTGTTTCTCTTACCTTCTTGTAGCCCTATGATACAGATATTATTGCATTTCATGTTGTCCTGCAGCTCTCTTAAAACCTCTTTATTCTTGCCCTGGCTGGTGGCACAGTGGATAAGGCACCAGCCTATGGAACCCAAAGGTCACTGGTTTGAACCCCAGCCAGGGCAACATAACCAGGTTGCAAGTCAGATCTCCAGCCAGGTCCATAGCTGGAGGCAGGTGAAAGGTAACCATACATTGATGTTTTGCTCCCTCTCTGCCTCTCTCCTTTCCCCTCTCTCTGAGAAATAATAAATAAAATCTTTTTTAAAAAACACCTCTTCATTCTTGTTCAGCCTTTTTTCATTCTGTTGTACTGTCTTGGAATATTTTTCTAGGTTGTCCTCCAGCTCACTGATCCAATCTTCTGCTTCCTGTAGCCTACTGTTGATTCCTTCTACCATATTCTTCAATTCAGAAATTGTATTCTTCATTTCCTCCTGGCTCTTACTGATAGTTTCTAAGTCTTTTTTTAATGCTGGTATAGTTTTCAGTAAGTTCCTTATAGCTTGCCTGGAGTTCTTTGTAGTTCCCCTGGAGTTGTTTATAGTTTTCTTTGAGCTGGCTGAGCTCATTGAGCTTCTCTATCATCATTCTTTTGAACTCCATATCTGATAGTTTGTTTGCCTCTGTTTCATTTAGTGATCTTTCCGGGGATTCCTCCTTTCCCTTTGGTGATGGACTGATTTTTTTTCCCCCCATTTTAGGTATCATGTTGTTGCTTGTTTTTGTTGTTGCTTGTTTTTGTCTTGGATTAATCTGCTTTGATTCCTTGCCTTTGCGGAGCACCATTCTGTGTTAGGAGATTTGTGGAGTTGTGTTGCTGTCTCTTAGATTTCCTCAACTTGTTGCTCTTGGGGTGGCCTTTATGTTGTTAACTTGGGCTGTCTGGTTGTATTTTGGATTTGTTGGATGTGTTGCTCCTTTCACTCTAGTTGGCTGATTGAGAGACACTCCTTCTAACTCATCTCATACACTGTTTTTGAGCTGTTCCTGCTCTCCTGTAGGTCTCTGCCACCTCTAGGCTGTGCACCCCTGAGTCCAGATGCTTACCACTCCAATTCGCAGGGACATGCAGTTGCCTCATGTTCCCTACCCTATCCTCCAGCTGCTCTGGCACTCAAGAATGCTTTCAGCACTGCCCTCTACTCTGTTGCCATCTTTCTAAGTCCCAAGGGTTTTTTTTAAATGATGGGTGAAAGAGCTAAATGTAAGCCATGACACCATAAAGGTCCTAGAGGAAAAAACTGTCAGTAAATTTCAGATATGCCACGCAGCAATATTTTCACTGATATATGTATCTCTCCATTCGCTTGTCTCTAAAAATAATAGATAAAATTTTTTTTAAAAAAAAGAATCCATGGGCATTAACAACAGGGTGGGGATTGACTATGGGAGTGATGAGTGGGTGGGTCAGGGGAGAACAATGGGGGAAAAGTTGGACAACTATAATAGAACAACAATAAAATAAAATGCCCAGAGTATAGATCATGTGTTCTTACCACACACACACACACACATACACACACAGGAATACAAGAAAATTTTTGAAGGTGATAGTTACATTTATTACTTTGATTTTGGTGATGGTATCATGGGTATATGCATATGTTTAAACTTATCATGATATATGTATACATTAAATAGGTACAATTTTGTGAATCTGTTATACAGCAATAAAGGGAAAAAGAAACTCATGTGAAAAGACAAACTCAATATTTAGAAACTCAATTTTTTAAATTTTACTTAGAAACGTTGGTAATATAAATGAAATGTAAATAATGATTAATGATAACATTGGTTATTATTTTTGTTAACAGAAGTAGAACCCAGGATCCAGAAAATCTAATACACAGAAACTACAGCACAATGAAGGAAACTCTCAGTTATTAAAAAGCAAAGCTTGAGTCTGGCACCTTAGACCACTTGGCCATCCTGATGCCCCTGGAAACTTTCAGTTATTAGAAGGTCTGCCTAGAGTTAGGAAAATCCCCTTTCTCACAAGTACTGAGCAAAAAGTGCAAGAGCAACCATCAGAGACACTGCTTAGGGATGCAAGCAAACACTACTCAATAAGTAGTCCTCACCTCTGCATGTCAGAGCTCCTGAAAAGCATGTTAAAGCACAAACACTGACTTCATGCCAAGTATCTGATGCAAGAGGTCAGGTGGGCTCAAAAAAGTACATTGCTAACAGGTTCCCAAGTGATGCTGGTCAGGGATCACAGTTTGAGAACTGCTGGACCATCTTCCCAGCTAACAAGAGTAACCACAATTTGTCAGCAAAGTCAGCCAACCATTACCCAAACAGAATGACTATATGATTTCCCTGGGTCTGGGGGAAGGATATTTCTACCATTCCAAGGACTTCTGATTTGAAGTGAAATTTGTATTGCTTTCTTTCCTCCTTCTGGGCAAACCCAGCAGCTCCATGGCAAGAGGAAACCAAACAAGGGTTATAACCTTTCTCCTCCTGAGATTCATAGAGAAGCCAGACTTGCAGCCTCTTTTGGAGGGGCTGTTTCCGTCCATGTATCTGGTCACATTCACCAAGAACTTGCTCGTCATCCTGGCCATTGTCTCAGACTCTCACTCTCCACACCCATGTACTTCTTCCTCTCCAACCTGTCCTTGATCCAGACACAGAGCAAAGCCAGAAGTTATGCAGGATGCCTCAGCCAATTTTTTTTTTTTTTTTTCATCGTATTTGGATGCTTGGACAATTTACTCCTAACTGTGATAGCCTACGACCACTTTGTGGCTATCTGTCACCCCCTGCACTACAGTCTTTCTAGGCTGCTGGCTCTGGGCTCCTGGTGCATCAGTGTCATGGGCTCCCTGCTTGAAACCTTGACCATCTTGAGGCTGTCCTTCTGCACAAACATAGAAATCTCACACTTTTTGGGTGATCTTCCTGAAGTCCTGAAACTTGCCTGTTCAGACATTGTTGTCAATAGCGTGATGCTGAGTTTTATGACTATTGATTGTCCGAGGTATTCTTTCTCTCTCTCTCTCTCTCCCTCTCTCTTTTCTCATAGTCAGATTTTTCTCCTCCATCCTGAGGATTTCCTCAGCTGGGGGCAAGTACAGAGCCTTCTCCACCTGGGGTCTCACCTGTCAGTGGTCTCCTTGTTCTATGGTACCAGCCTTGGGGTCTGCCTCAGTTCTGCAGCCACTTCATCCTCTAGGACAAGTGTGGTAGCCTCAGTGATGTACACCATGGTCACCTCCCAGGTTGAACCCTTTCATCTACAGTCCGAGGAACAGAACATGAAGAGGGCCCTGGAGGGACTCCTCATCAGAGTGGTAACTATCAGGGATAAAGCAGTTAGAGAACTGTCTGTTATGAGTAGCTGGACACATAACACAGAGTACCAGAAATCCTGGTTTCCTTTGTCTGATATTTTTCATTTTCCTAAATTTATGTTTTAAATGAAAACTTTCCTTAGGAATTCTTCATTCTCTCACCCTTTTCCTTTGGGTCATATCTTGGATTTTTGTTTGTTTTACCTTATAATCAATCATGTTAACTTAAAATGAATAGAACCTGGCATTTTCTCAGTTATCTACAATAATGGCTTGGAATTTATTTATTTATTTATTTATTTTTTAAGTAAACCTCAAGCCCTGGCTGGTAGCACAGTGGATAAGGCACCGGCCTGCAAACTCAAAGGTCACTGGTTCGATTCCCAGCCAGGGCACATAACCAGGTTGCAAGACAGGTCTCCAGCCAGGTCTCCAGCCAGGTCTGTGGCTGGAGGCAGATAAAAGACAACCATACACTGATGTTTCTCTCACTCCCTGCCTCTCTCCCTTCTTCTCTCTCTGAAAATAATAAGTCTTTAAAAATAGTAAAAAATAAAAAGTCAATCAAATGAATTATAAATGATCTCCTAGATGGAGACTCTGATCTGCCTTGGCCACAAGTGGTTCAGGATTATGAAGGTGGAGGCAGAGCCTGGCTTGTCCCCAGGGTCCTGCCACCAAACCAGGCTCACTTCTAGGGCAGCTTCACGAACCTCCAACTGTGATGTCTAGCTTCCCTTGGCTCCTAGGTAACTCATTAAGAAAACCTCATTTCATTCCTTGTATCACATGCCCACGTGTGTCTTCGTAGCTCACCATTTGGATTTTCCAAAGAGAAATGTAAATTACATTTTTTTAAACTTACCAACATTTAAGACTTTTTCTTGAAATATCAAAGGAAACAATGATAAACCTTTTTCCTCCAACATTACTTTTGACAAGAATTTGTCATTAATATTAGGGTTAAGTTAGAATTGATGTCCACTATGCAACAAAGACAAAATAGAACTCTCAAAAAAAAAAAGTCTCATGTTTTCAACATATATCCTCAGAAGTCATGTGATGTGTACCTATTTTGGAAGTGTTGCCCTGCAAACTCATTTAGGGATGATATCTGAGGTTATTCAAGATTCAATTAAGGTGCAGAATACAGAATCAATATATAAAAATGTGATCACCATATGAAGACACAGAGAGAAGATAGTCATCTACCAGCCAAGGAGAGAGGCATCAGGAGAAACTAGCTCTGCTGACCACACCTTGACCTCGGATTTCCAACTGCCAAAACTATGAGAAAATTAAGTTCTATTGTTTAAACCACCCAGTCGCGAAACTCTAGCAAAGTCCCACCAGGAGCACACTGTGGACATGGACCACTAACCATGGGCAAACATACTGGTTTGAGATTGGGATCCCAGGCAAAGTTCCTCCTGGTCAAATGTGGAGTAGGGTGTTTTACAATGTTAACTGGGTACAAATTCATAAGCATAATGTAGCAACCGTTGCTAACAGAGGCCTCTTGTGCACTCTGCATTTCTGAGAAAAGCCAGACTGAGCTGCCAGCCTTCTGTACTGTTTCTGCTGTCTGAGTCACCCTTTATGAGGGAGTACCTGGAATCATCTTCCAATCAATGCGCTGAGGCCTGCACTATCTTGGAACTGCATAATCATATCCTCATTTGCATCTAATATTTTATTTATGTTTTTTTAGAGACGGGAAATGGAGGAGAGAGGGAGATTGCCTCTCACATATGAACTGACAACCCAGGACCAGGAATCAAACTGGCAAATTTTAAGTCTGCAACACCCAGCTGCCTGAGCCATACCAGTCAGGTCTCATTTGCATCTATACTGACCAATAAGAGCAGCTTCATAATGACCAATCAGAATGTGATGCTGAACAATCAGGATAGTGCTATTTGGACCAATCAAACTGTGTACATTGAGATGACACAATTTGCATAAAAATAGACCAATCAGAAACCAGGAAAGGAACTTCCTGTATAAAAAATGACTCTCTTTGTCTCAGCAGATCAGATCTTCAATTTTTGGGGGCGGCTGTGTCTCCCCAGTTTGCAAACTGTTCACTTGACTAACATCTCTCCTTTTTCTGCATCTCACATTAGGGATTTTTGTTAACAACAAGCAAAGGAGGCTCTTGCCTTTGCCTGGATTATTTCTAGTCTCTAGCTATGTTTCCATGGTAACCACAAATAAATTAAAGAACCTCTTCCAAGTTCTCTCAATTGTTTATGCTCGATGGTTCCCTTAGGATTCTAAATATTGGGACTGGGGAGCATCCCAAAACATACCTGTGCTTAAACTTCCCTCACCTTTGGGAAGTATAGGTGCTAAAATGAAGCTTAATTTGACTTAGAAAAAAAATTAATGTCAGGTTTCCTGGACAAAAGGGTCATGGAGCTGAGTTACCTGATAGCTAGGAGCATGTTACTCTGTTGACTTGTGTTTTACCCAAGCCTTTATTAAGGTCCCATTTAATGTCCCACCTGATTCACCAGACGACAAGAAAATAATGCTAAGAGGCCAAGTCTCTTTGTGATAAGGAGACACCGGAGCCCTGGAGGCTGGCATGAGGGTGGGATGTCTGGTCCAATTGGTGTCAGGAGTCATTTGGGGCTACAAGTTGCAGCTACTCATCCCCATTAGAAACTGCTTCCTCTATCCAGAGGACTAGGGGTGCCCAAAGCCTGCACATCCCAAATAAAGGATTGATTCCTGAGAAATGACCTTTGAGCCCTTGGGATATCATGCCTGATAAAAGTATCTGTATACTTGGGATTTTGAGCCATGGTACTACATGCCAGGTAATCTGTGCTGACAGTGTAATTTATAGCGAGTGCCTTTTTATTCACTGAGGCCCTGGGCAATGCTGTTAGTCTGACCTCTGGGGGTACTGAAGAATGAGTAAGGTCAGTGGGCACGTCATGGCTACCCACCAACCTCCAGTAAAAACCCTGGACCCCAAGGCTCAGGTGAGATCCCCTAGCTGGCAATGCATCGTCAGTGGGAGAATTAAGTGCCAGCCATGTAATTCCACTAAGAAGAGACAACTGGAAGCTCACATCTGATGTCCCCTAGAACCTGCCTCATGTGCTTCTTGCCTATGATTTTAATGTGTCCTTTCACTGCAAAAAACCATAAATGTAAGCACCACATTTTTCTGAGTTCTGTGAGTTCTTTTAGCCATCATGGGACCTGAAGGTGGTCTTGGGAACCTCCCAACACAGAGGCTGTGAATATTGTTTGGTTAAGAGAAATAATGGTTTTCCTTTAACTTCCTTCAATTATGCTGCTCCTTCAGAAGACATGGGACATGAGATGACCCCTCACCTTGTTGAATCTTAAACTTCCTGTACCCACAACCCCAGGGAAAACATGCCCACCAACCACCCTCAAATTCCCAGGATGGGCTCAGAGAGAAACGAAGACCATGGACATCCTTTCATTACTGCTCCTTTATCTCCATTTCCCCCAAACACGCCAGACAGAACACGTGTTCAGTGCACAGTCATTCAGGCCGTGGGTCTTTCCCAGGACACCCCTCACATGGCACTCTCATTGCCACCCCGTCCCCTGGATGCCCCCTTCTCTTGTGCCATGAGTGATTTGTAGGGCTTTCCCAGGCTGGGGAGGGTGAGCTCAGCTTCCTGCAACTCCAACTCCCGCTGAGACAAATGCTCAATGACAGCTGCTCCAATGGAGTCCCCCAGCACATTGGTCATTGTGCGAAGTCGGTCACTGGAGAGGAGAGAAGAGAGAGAATTAACCATCAAGCTGCACTAACCAAAGCTTCAAGAGCACCACAGGGGAGAGGTTGCAGCTGAGGGAGTTCCCAAGATCCAAGAATTGGGGGTTCACATTCTAGTTCAATCCCTGACCAAACAAGTCCTCTCCCCTTTCTGTCCTTGGTTTCCCCTCCTAACAGATGTAGAATGGACCAGCTTTGATATGCTCACATTTGATGTCAGCTACACAAATTTTTAAGGATGTAAATATCCAATATAGAAAATGAGGGATTGTGAGCTGAACAATATACAGAATGAGGAAGGCCCGACTCATTTTATCTAAATCTTTTTTTTTTTTTAATGTTTATTGATTTTGAGAGAAAGGGAGAGGGAAAGAGAGAAACATCAATGTGAGAGAAAAACACTGATATGCTGCCTCCCATACATGCTCCAACTGGAGGCCAAACCTGCAACCTAGGTATGTGCCCCGACCAGGAACTGAACCCCCTAACCTTTTGGTGCACAGAATGATGCTCCAACCAACTGCATCACACTGGCCAGGGCTAAATCCTGTTTTTAAGCTGAAGGCTTTTAAAAATGTATTTGCAAGCCAGCTCTGTCCCCCAGGTCACCTTTTGGTGACTGACTTTTACATAAAACAGGTAAAAGGGGGGCCTTCCTGGTCAATGGGTAAAACCTCCACCACCTGTATCCACTCTCTGCCCTACTTCCCAAGGTTAATTCAATGGAATGTGGAATCCACAGGCCAAGATTTGAAGCATTTTCCAAGGTCCTCTTTCACTCTAAAATTCTAGAGCTCTGTCCTTGCTGGAATGAGGACCTGTAGGTTGGGGGGGTCCTAAAGGAAAAGCAGGGGCTGGAGGAGCAATAGCAGCAGGGGCTTGAATGACACTCACAGGAACCAGTCCACAGCTATGATCAGCGTGATGTCTTCCGTGGGCAAGCCGACTGATGTGAGCACAATGACCATGGTGACCAGACCCGCTTGGGGAATGCCAGCAGCCCCAACACTGGCTGCTGTCGCTGTGATACTGCAAATGGAGAGAGAACTCAGGGAGGCAAGAGGAGGAAGGGGAGAGATGAGAGAGTGAGGAAGGTACATGAAAGGAAAGGGTTCTGTTCCCCAGGCATCTTAAACTAAAAGCTCCCAAATAAAAGCAAATCCAACATGGCTTTCATTAAGGGCCAGTGGAGATGGGTCTTCTCATCCTTTGCCAGGATCTGATTGGAAGTCCATCTACAACACACTTTTGAACATTCCAACAACTCATACTGTAGATGCAAGAGTAGGTATTTAACTGAGCTGCCTTGTGAGCTGGAAGAGGGCAGAAGAGTCATCCTGGGCAGCACCATGAACCAGGGGGTTGAGGCCCCTGTATGTAAATATACTAGAAGTAAGTAGGTTGGTACAGTGGGGCCCAGAGGGGCCAAGTTTAGAACTCAAAGAAGAAATTGTCTATGATGCTAAACAAAACAAACAAACAAAAACCTCTGGCTGGTGTGGCTCGGTGAATTGAGCAACAGCTTGCAAACCCAAGGGTCACTGGTTCAATTCCCAGTCAGGCCACATAACCAGGTCTCCAGCCAGGTCCCCAGCTGGAGGCAGGTGAAAGGCAACTATACATTGATGTTTTTCTCCCTTTCTTCCTCCCTCCCTTCCCTTCTTTCTAAAAATAATGAATAAAATCTTTTTATTTATTTATTTTTTTTTAAACTATGGTTTGCTTTTTTTTTTTTAAAGATTTTTTATTTCATTATTTTCAGAAAGAAGGGAAGGGAGAGAGGCAGAGAGGGAGAGAAACATCAATGTATGGTTGCATTTCACCTGCCTCCAGCCACAGACCTGACTGGCGACCTGATTTGCAACCTGGTTATGTGCCCTGGCTGGGGAATCAAACCTGTGACCTTTGGGTTCACAGGCCAGCGCCTTAACCACTGTGCTACCAACCAGGGCCTTGAATAAAATCTTTTTTAAAAAATAACTAAAACATAGAATCCATGGACAATGAAAGAGATAGTGGTCCAACCTCAAGTACAGGTCAGACTAGATCAAGAGTAAGCTAGAATTTAGTTCCTACATCAACTCAGATTGCCTGGCCTGGTGTGCTAAGAATTATCCTAAAGCCACTGAGATTACTAGGAAAGGTATTAGCACCCTGATGTGGACACCCCTCTTCCTTGGGGCCTCTGAAGACCTTTCCTAAATTTTATAATTATGAACATGGAGCAACTCAGGACACTTAGCCCAGATGATGTCTCTATCAGAACAGTAGTTAAGCAAACACTGAGTAAGTAGACAGAAAATGGATTTTGGGGTCCAGCAGACTCCATTCATTAGCTGTACAGCCTTTCACATAAACTCAGAGCCTCTATTTCCTCATCTGTAGAATGGGAGACCTATACCTACATTGGGGGCATACTGTGAGCAGTAAAAGAGCACAGTGCTTCATGAACAGGACTCAAGAAGGGCCCTTATTACCATTATTTTAAGACACAAGCCCTGGCATGTAGGTGCCTTTGGGAGGCACAGAGAACACTCTCAATGAGAAGACCTAATTCCAGTTGGATCCAAGAAGCCAACCAACTTCTTCGGGTTAAGATCAGGTCTAAAGTAGGAATTCCCAACCAGCAAAGAAACTGGCCCTTGGGCCCCTAGCAGCACAGCAATCCCACTGAGTAACTTCTTCCAAGAGCAGAGCATTGAGAATTATGTCCGGCACATCCCAGCCAGCCTTCACTGGGAGTCCATGCAGAGCCCTTCTTGCCAGAAGCCCAGGCCATAATGAAAATCCTCAAAGGTGCCTTTGCAGGACCCTGAGTCAGCTGTGTCTTCTGATTTCCAGAAGACCCAGTACAGAACCATGAGTGTGTTACTCACAGCAATATTCCAAGTCAGTACTATTACAATATTTGCTGACTGGCTAAACAAGAGGATATTCCCTAATATTGGATACTTATGAGACCTGTTAGAGGGGCCACAGGAAATAGAGAACTCCTGCCCCAAAAGCTCCAGGTACTTCCTATGCACATTAAGGCAGCATGGGGTTGCTGTGTGTGGAACAAAGAAGGCAGCCTCCGTTGACCAGACCCTTCCCTTGGGCGAGAGAATTTCAAATCACTGCCCACCTATATCTCTGCTTCTTAACCCTGCTTCCTTGAACGCATACTTATTCCTCCCACCCACCCATCCCTCCTCCCACCCCATGCTCTGCACTTACCAGACTCCTGGCTCCACCTGTTCCCACTAGATGATTCTGGGAAAATAACGTAACCTGCCTCAATTTCCATTTCTTTATCTCCAAAAAAAAATAATTTTACCCACCTCAGGGTGTATTGTGAGGATCAAGCAAATGGGCACAAGACCATACAGAGACTTCAATAAATTAACTATTCCAACTCACATTTATTGAGCATCTACCATGTGCTCAACACCTAGTAGGATTTCCCTGCCCAAACAGATCTTACAATCTAAGGGGGAGACAGGCAATAAGCCACATAAATAAGTAAAACACACACCAGGGCAGGTGGTGCTGTGGAGAAATGGTTCAGTCTAAGAAAGCCCAGGCATGAAACTGTAAATAAGATATTCAGGGAATGCTTCCCTGAAAAAGGTGCCACTGGAGCAGAGACCTGAAGGAGTCGACAACATTTAAGAACCTCTGGGTAAGAGGGCCCAGAATCCATGTTTCTAACAAGAACCTCAGGTGATTAGGAAGCACCAGCCATACTTGGGAAAAGAGGAGATCTGACTGGAACATGCTGCCAGCTCCCAACAGCCGCAGGGTGCAAAGTCTTGCCTTGAGCCTCACCTGACATGAGTGACTGGCTTCTGCTCACAGCTCCCCTCTAACCAAGGCTCCCCTTGACCTTGAGCTGAGGCTACCTCCTCCCCCAGCCAAGCTAATGGTTTCTTAGGTCTCACCTGCTGGCAGGTCCCACCAAGACCATCGCACCTGATAGTTGTGATCTGGCCCAGGTTGAGCTCGTAGTTGTTGACTTGAGCAATGAAGATGGCAGCCAGGGCCTCATAGAGGGCGGTGCCGTCCATGTTGACAGTGGCCCCGACAGGCAGCACAAACCTGGTGATGCGGCGGTCCACACCCAGGCCCTCCTCCAGGCAGCGGAAGGTAATGGGCAGCGTCGCCGAGCTGGGGGAGAGAGCCCCAGGGACTGAGAGCAGGAGATGGTGGTGTGAGGCTGGTGCAGCAATGGACCAAAGCAGAGCTTCCCTCGAGAACACTGGAAGTCCAGGTGGGAGCCCGAGCCAGGGGCGGAGAGCAGGTGTCTAACATTTCAGAGGCTGATGACTGCTTGGGGAAGAGGGACTCCTCACAACACAGGGAGCACACAGCAACGGTGCCCTTCAGGCCGAAGGTCCCTTGTCCCCTTAAAGCCCATAACTTAAGGCACTAGTTCATGTCATCAGTTTACTCTATTTATCCACCCCCAGAAAGAACAGCACTAGGGGTCATCTGACTTCCCTGATCTTGGGGCTCAGAGGGCAATTTCAGAAGACCACTGTTCCTCACTCCCCTTTTGGTCAGGAAGTGACCTCAGCTACACTGACACTCTCGGTCTCTCTCCTTAGCCCCACCACCCCCCATCCGCAGGGAAGAGGGAGTGACTTAATTGATTGGTGAGTTTCACCAAAAAAGTAGGCATCTCATTTGGAATCAGCCTGTTCACAAACCAAAACATGGGCTCTGTCTGGTCAGCTTTCTGTCATGTAGTGAGAAACCTGAACCCAGAGAGAGGGCCTTTGGGTGTCCAGCCATGGGGTGAGCAGGGGGGTTTAATCCTGGGGTACCATGGCATCAATCCTATTGGGCCACAGAACAAAAGACACATTCTCCAATCAGCATTGTTATGGGCAATTTTTTTTGAATATTTTTCTTCCATTCGTTGGTGTTTGTGATACTTCTCAATTTGTTTTTGAATTTGGATTGGGCAAAGGGGACCTCTTCATTAACCACTTGAAAAAAGGTGAGGGAAGCCAAGAGAACTTCCAGATACCACCTCAAAAAGAGTGAGACCCTCTGAGTCAGAAAATGACCGAGAACATGGGGCATGTTGGAACCCTCCTCCTCAAAAATGGTAGCTGGTTCTCCTCCTCCACATAAAATAGGGACACAGGAAAGAAGAAAATGGAGTCAGGAGAATCAGCCAGGACAAAGATCAGTGCTCAGGTGAGCTACTTTCAGGAATCCCTGACATTACTGAACAACTCAGGAGAGGTTCTGTAGTGGGGGGAGGGCAAGTGTCCCAGAAGAGCCTGTATAAGATGAAGAATGAACCTAGAAAGGGTACCAGTGGTGTGAGATAAGGTCATACCTGGAAGACGTGCCCATGGCAGTGATGAGAGCCTGCAGCATGCCCCCGATGAAGGGGAAGGGGTTCCGGTGGGTGATGAGGAAGTAGATCAGAGGTAGGACACCACCGGCATGGAGAAACAAGCCCACGATTACAGTCAGGGTGTACATGCCCAGCTGACCCCCCAGAACAGCCATGTCTTCCATCTCTAGGATCTTCCCAGCAATCAGGAACAGGATGCCCACAGGTGCATACCTGGGCCAAACAAGACACCTGTCAGGGCTTCCTCAGGGCTCCCCTATAAACCCAGAGCCAGCATCCCCAAGGCTTTGCCCATACAAGACCCTAGAGCCAGGCAGTGCCCACCATTCAGCCCCTACTTCACTTCACCCCAAACCTTCCCCACACAATAATAAATGGGGCTAGAACCCACAAACACATCCCACCTTCTCTCCTGCTCAACCTCAGGCAGCAGAAAAGTTCCTATAACTTCAGGGCATGAAATCTTGTAAGGTCTCTCTGTCACCCACACCCCCATTCAAGTCCTCCCAAAATTACTGTCTCCAGGTCTTTCCCTAGACATTTCCAAGACAACCCCTAGCTCTGGCCTTCTTGACTCCCCTTACTCGCTGCCCCAACTCTTTGTTCTACATGTGTCACTTTTATCTCTTTCCTACAAATACATAGTCTCTCATTCATCAACCTTGAGCTGTTTCACCTGGATTTCCCAACCACCTCCAGCAACCTATCTTATCAAATCATCTATTTATTGATTCACTCAACAAATATCTACTGAGCACCTACTAGGTTGCCACCACATGGCCCCTGCCCTTGTGGTGCTTGCATTCACGTAGGAAATGTAATTAAAAGCTTCAGGTGGTGATAACTGCAAAAGAGAGTCACTGAGTGGGGCTGTACATGTGAGTGGTCAGAAAGGGCTTCGCTGAAGATGTGACAATTAAGCCAAGGCCTGAGTGCTGAGAAGGAACCAGGTTTATCTGAGGGAGAAGTACTGCAGGCACAGTGCAAAGACCCTGAGATGAGCGTGAACTGGGTGCATTGGAGGAGAGACCAGTGAGGCTGGAGCGGTGAGTGAAAAGGTGACTAGAGAAGACAGGATAAGTGAGTTCTTCCAACAGCCTCACCTGTTTTCCCCACAAACCAGCCCACTGCTTAGTCTTGTGAGTTTCTACCAGCAATGCCATGAGTCACCTATCACTGGGCTTCAATTGTTTTTCCTCTCTTTAGAAATTGAAGTCTGGCCCTGGCTGGTGGCACAGTGGATAGGTACCGGCCTGTGAACCCAAAGGTCACTGGTTTGATTCCCAGCCAGGGCACATAACCAGGTTGCAAACCAGGTCTCCAGCCAGGTCCATAGCTGGAGGCAGGTGAAAGGTAACCAATCTTACATTAATGTCTCTCTCCCTTCTCCTCTCTCTAAAAATAATGAATAAAATCTTTTAAAATAACGATAAATAAAAATATAAAAATAATAAATAATAAAAAAAGAAATTGAAGTCTGTGCTTGGTCATTGTCATGGTGGATGTATTGGAGGAGATTGGGACCTCAGGGGAAGTTGACGTAATAGGTTGGGTCAGAAAGGATGAAACTCTAAGTCTGTGGGAATGCAGATGGGTCATCTTCTCCAGCCACAGGGTTCCCCAAGCGGGGCTTAGGGTTAGCCCTGGTCAGTGGTTATTGATTTACCCCCAAGTCTACAACTACCTCTTTGATTCCTCTGTACATCCCTTTTTCAGCTCTTTCACCTCCATCCTTCTAGTTCATCCTCTGCCTAACTCCTCAACCCTGAATTAATTGCATATGACTTCTCTCCTCCTATATTCTGCCACCTGGCACATATTGGTATTTGCCCTAACCATGCAATGATACCACTATAAACTCATGGTTCCCAATGAGGTCCCATTCAGTTGGGCCTTCAACACCGCTTGTCAATCTTCTTGCTTATCCTTGCTAAGCTCCCCTTCCCTTTCCCCTCAGCTGGATTTCCAAGCTCATAACTTGGTCCCTAGCTCCCTATATAACTTTCAGACTACTTGGGATAATGTACAAAGTCTTCCTCAATTTAGAACCAGAGAGTCTTGTTAACATCTTCCACCACCACTCCCAAGTTACCATATGTTCCCGCCTTCCTGAACTCACCATGCTCCAAACAACTCAGGTTCTTTCAAGTTTTGCATGGTTCCTTCCCTCTGCCTGAAGTGCCTCTCCCCTCCCTCTGTCCTGTTGGATTGCTACTCACCTCTCAAAGCCCAGCTAATAAGTGACCTTCTCCATTACTCCCTCCTAACCTTTCCAGGCATAGTTCACTGCATATCCCTCCATGGGTTCCCTTCTCTATGTTCATACTATTTAATGCCCTTTTACTATAGAACCTCCCACCTTGTGTTATATTGATCTAGTATGTGTCTGTGTCCCTCAAGACTTTGTGAGCTCCTGGAGGACAAAGAATAATGCATCTCCATATTCCAGAGTCCAAGACAAAGTCAGTCGGAGAAAATGTGTGCTAAATAAGTGAAGAAGTGATAAAGGAACCATGGACATGGGCAACAGGTGGGATTGACTTTGAGGGGAATGCGTGGGTGGGGAGGGGGACAGAGGGGAGCAAAAAGGGGATGGATGTAATACAACAACAACAATAAAAATTTTTTTAAATAAATAAATAAATAAAATAAAATAAAAATAAGTGAAAAAGTGGTGAAGGTGTGAAAGAATTTTCAAAATGAATGAAGCCATGCATCAATTAAAGAATAATTAGTGAGTGGATAAATGTGGAAGAAAATAAGCAAATGAGACATGAATGAGGGGGTGAGTGAACAAATGAGCATGTTAAGCAAGTAGGCAAATGGACACAGGAAATATCTGAGAGATTGAATAAATGCAGAGATGAATAAGTGGGTCAAAGGATGGGTCCAAATGAATAAATGACTGAATGAATAAATAAATGGCTTAGCTCATGAGTTTATGAGTGAATGAATGAATGTATGAATAAGTGACTTAACCAATGCATAGTAGAATAAATAAATGAATGAGAAAAATGAATGAACCAATGCGGGAAAGAATGAGTATAGACGAATAAATGAGTGAATGGATGATTCAGCCAAGCCACAGAATACTGAGTGAATGCACAGATGAACAAGGGAGTGAGTGAACAATGCATGGAAGAATGAGTATAATCAATAAGTCAGTGAATGAATAAACAAGAAAGTAAATGAGTGAATAAATGAGGGATCAAATGAGCAAATGAGTGAGTGAGTGAATTGAATTAACCAATACATATATAAATGACTTTGGCCAAATGGTCCCAGTGACCTCATCAGCAGCTGCCTCACTGCCTGACTTCCCACCCCTGGCTCTATCCTTCCCTGTGCCATCACGACTCACCCTATCACAGTCCACCACTCACCAGATAATGATGCCCACCAGCCTCATAATAGCCTCATTGAGGCTGTCGAAGAAGTCCCGCAGGACTCGGCCCTTGTGTTTCATGCCACCAATGACCAGCCCAAAGGCCACAGAGAAAACCACAAGGCCCAGGGCATTGATGCCATTGGCTGAACCAGACACAGGCACAGTCTCCTCGAAGGTCAGCACCTCCTGCAGGGTGCCCAAGGCCCGTGTGACATTTTCCAAGAGGCTGGTTCCATTCTCCATTGAAGATGGAGGAGACATTGAGGCACTCTGCTCAGATCCATTCTCTGTCCTCACCACAGTTCTGGTTACCAGTCTCGTGCTGTACTGCGTCTTGAACTGAAATATGGATGAATCAGAGTCACCTGGAGAAATGTCTTTCAAACACCAATTTCTGGTTTCCACACCCTGGAAAGTCTTATTCAGTAGATCTGAATGAGTGAATGAGTGATTTGAGCAGTGCATAGAAGAATGATTGAATGAGTGAGTGAACAACCAGAGCATGGAAGAATAAGTATAGAGTCTGCATTTTCCACAAACTCCCTGGGCAATGCTCAGACAGATTTGGGGGGGACTGTCTTCTCAACCATCTATAGTCAGAAGACTTGATTCCTCCTCTAGTACCATCCCCAGGAATCCCTTGGCCCACTTCCTTCTCTTTAACCCTCCCTTGAACAACATGCCAATGACCATTGCACTTTCAGGCCCTTCTTCCCATCCCTCACCCCTGGACCACTCATTCAGCAGCAAGCTTCCCCCACCCTCCAAGCCTCCTTGATCAAACTGTGTACTTCCCCCTGACCTGTTTGAAGCAGGCCTCCACAAGGTTGGGTGGAAACATATTTCTGCAAAAAACATCAGAGGAAGGGAAGGGGTTAGATGTTGGAAAGTCATATTATCTTATGATAATAGTAATAATACTAGCAAGGGCAACAGTAATTATGGCAGCCAACATTTGGACACTTATTCTCACCCAGGCTAAGTAAGCTAAGTACCCTCCCTACCTTATATGACTTGACTTAAATGCTACAATAACACACACAAACACACACACACACACACACACACAGAGGACAAAATATTTAAGTAAGTTACCCAGCCACACAGCTGCTAAGGGGTACAGACAGACCTCAAATCAAGGTCTGTCTGAGCCCTTCAGGAGGACCCTATGCCACCACAGGGACTTCATTTCATATACATGTGCCAGGACCCTCAAAAAACTAAAATAAACCATAGCTCCTGCACTCCCCCAACTCCCCCCAAGCTAATGGCTAGGGTAGAACTATAACTAGCATTGATCTGGCCAGCAAAATCTTGCTCTTCCAACAAATCTTGGGAAAACCAATCACCATCTGTCCTGAGCCTATCCCAAGATGTAGCTTCCTTAGGCTAAGGATCAAAATATCCTATCCTAAGAGTCAGCTGCTCTCAGAGGAAGTGTGCAAGGCTCCAAGCCAGAAACTCGGTACCAATAAAGCTAGGCTCAATTTGAGTGTTGTACTTCTAGGCTGGGTCAGCCTGTCCCCTTCATCTCTCCCTGAGAATTGGATGTTGCACATAGGACAAGAATTTTCATCAAAATTAGAAAGGACATCACCTGACCAGATCCATGAAGGCATCAGCAGTAGGGACAGTCTCGATCCGGCCCTCACGGTGCAGCCCCTCCTTGGAGCCCTTCCCAGGATGGATGATGGTAACCATAAGGATGCCAATGAAGACCGCAATGACTGTAGTCACCATGTAGTACACAGCTGCCCGCATCCCCATCCGCCCTGTTGCCTTGTTATCCAGGGACGCCATACCTGGAGGACAGGTGGTGCAGCCACAAATATCTCCATCCGCACCCCACCACCCACTCTCCCATCCATCTACTCCTCCCTCTCCACACCACCAGCTCAACAACCATTTCACCAAGCATCCCTTCCTCTTGCAACCACACCATCACCTTTGACCCCTATCATCATTCTCAACCCCACTGATGTCAAAGGGGTTGGATTTTTGAATCCTTGTACCAGCCAGTCACTGACCCTTTGACTCTGATAGGATCAGAGTCGAGAGGAAAAATTCAATGGGGTGGTTCATACTCCAGACATCCCCGTAGGATCAGGCCATGAAGCCAGTTTTCTTCAGAATCCACATTTCTGCTTAGCTTTTTTTCTCACCCCAACCATCCCCCCTCACTATTTTTCAAGCTGTCCTCAAGAAATTGCTTGTGCAAATATCCCCAAGCCAGGCCCTGCTTCCAGGAAACCCAACCTGAGAAAGCATTCTTTCCTGCCTGTACCTTCATACCTATTCCAAACTCAGGAGACTGGCAATCAACTGCCCAGGCACCAAAAATGGCCCACTGTTTGCTTTTGTAAATAAAGTTTTATCAAAACATAACCACAACATTTACTTACATATTAATCTGCATCTGCTTGAGTGCTACAATGGCAGGATTGAGTAGTCACAAAGGAGACCCTATGGCCTCTAAATTGGAAGTATTTACTATATGGCCCTTTACAGAAAAAGTGTGCTGACTTCTGCATAGTTCATCTGTGCTTCCATCCCACCCCAACCCATCTCCATTTCAAACACCTTCATCCATGTAACTACCTGACCATCCACACACACCATGTCCCAGCTACCTTCCCGGGCTGCCCCACCACAGCCTCCCTTTCACCTCTGCATGATACTAAGGTCCTGGCAGGCTGATATTCTATTTTCAGTGAAAAGTATAGAAAAGTTACTGAGGTAAATGGTATAAGTTATATGGGGTCTGGACCCTGGGTCTGATCGGGATCTGGTCCCATACTTGGGACCAGATCCAGGCTTGAGTTCGGGCTTGTGGGTGGGTCTTGGAGGCCAACACTGGCCTGGGCTCTCTCACCTGTGACCAAGCTGGAGACGATGAGTGGCAACACCAGCATTTGCAACATCCTCATGAGAAGCTCTCCAGGGAAAGAAAAGTACTTGATCTGGCGGTAGGTGAGCTGGTATGGGCGCAGGGCAAAGGCCAGGCTGACCCCTAGGGCCAAAAATGTCCATCAAATGGAGTTTGGGTCACCCAGCCCCAAGCAGGGGCCATCCATTCCAAGAAAGGTATGTGTGGATGGGGTGAGAAAAAGAAAGAAATATTGTGTGTGTGTGTGTGTGTGCGTGTGTGTGTGTACATTGTAGAAATGTATGAATTTATATGTTATCAAGATGACACTGTGTAAATGTGGTAAAGGCTGCACACATACACGCATGTAACAGTGGACACTCATTTGTACCTGTGTCTGTGTTGTATATGTGGATCAATAAACATGAGATGCACATAGTTGTCCCATGTGTGTGTGTGTGTGTGTGTGTGTGTATATATATATGTGTGTGTGGCTATATGTATATAGTTTTCAAACATGAAGTGCATGTGTATTTAAGCTCATAAGTATGCCCATATGTGTGCAGAGAAATGCATGTGCTTGCGTGGATGTGTCTGTAAGTTCCAGTATGTGTGCAACTGTGCAAGTTTAGTCAGTTCTGTGCATGCATAAAAATGAGTTCATGTTTGTGTGTTCATAGGCAGAAAGTGAGTACAGTGTGCACAAGTGTGTATGTACACGTCCACACTGTGTGCACTGTGTGGGTGTCCTATCCTGGGAGGCGCTGGTAGGACAAGACATGTGCCTCTGTGCAGGTGAGAATGAATGAGTTAGTGGAATGAAGAGACTGAGTGCAGGGAATTTCCCTGACCCTCCTGCCCTCCCAGCCCACTCACCTATGATCACGGCGCTGACAGTCAGCAGGATGAAGGCGTTCCTGCGCAGGAAGCGCAGCACGTGCTCACGGGTCATGGTCTGCAGGCGCAGGCGCGTGCGCAGTGCTCTCTGCTGCATGTTCTCCTGTAGCTGCTGCAGCCAGCCCACCCTGCCCAGCCGCTGGCCACTCTCCCGCAGAAACAAACTGTTGCCGTGGCTGCTCATCCTCTATCTGCTGGGGACAGAGGGCCACAGGGCCCGGGCCTGGTGAGGGACAGGACAGAGGTCGGATGTGGGTGGAGAGGGGAGGGTGGTCTGGCAGAGGAGCTAGTGAGAAACTCGGAGAATATCCTCATAGCCAGGGAGGGGCGGTGCCTTTAGGCTGGGATGGCTGGGATGTCCCAGCCCTGGGGATCAAAGGTCACATCCTGGAAAGGATCAAGGTCTAAAAATTGCTTCCTAGCTTGTCTGGGAGAGACAAGGAAGGAGACCGCCATAAAATAAACAGGCTCTTTCGCCATTCCCTGACTCCAACCCTCTCTCCATTCCATAAGATCATCACAAGCAATTGGAGAGCATCAGCTCACAATCCTATCTAGCAAGGCTTTGCTGAGTGCCAACTGCATGCAGAGCTCTGGACAGTGTACCTTGGAGCTAGCCCCCCCCCCCCACCACCACCTGCAAATTAATATGGTTTGGTGCCTGGCCTGATGGTGCTAACCAATGGGCTTTCAACAACAAAATCAATGACAGCAAGTGACTGGCAAACAGTAAGTGCCAAATAAATGCAGCTGCTCTGCCTAAGTGCCTGGTGAGCAACAGGAAGAAGGGGGAGTACCCTGGGAAGAAAATGGTGATAACCCTTGACCCCAGTGGCTCTTTAGAATCCACCTTGAAGGGAAATGTGATGTGCCCTGCAGATCTCTGGGGTGCCAGGCAGTTTCCCTAACTTCAGGCTTTATTTCTCCTCTTAAAATTTGCCCATATATATAATCTTATTTACATTCTAAATAAATGTATCTAAAATGGAAACTTTAGATACATTAGGTTTTTAAGTCATTACACTTGAAATACTAATCATGTTTTAATACATGTTAAATAAAATGCATATAAAAATAAACACCTTACGAACTATGGACATGGACAACAGGTGGGATTGACTTTGGGGGAAATGGGTGGGTGGGGAGGGGGACAGAGGGGAACAAAAAGGGGATGGATGTAATACAACAACAATAAAATTTAAAAAATAAAATAAAAATAAAAATAAACACCTTACTTGTATAGTGCAGCTTGGCAACTGTGACTTTTATTGGGCCTGAGGAATTTTACCTCTGTAGGCTGCTTCCTCCATTAAAACAATATTAAAACTATATTTTATAACTGCATTGGTAATAAAGATGAATACTACATTACTTGGAACTAGGTAAAGGTGATGGTCTTACAACATTGCAAATGTACCAAATGCCACTTCGAAATGGTTAGTTTTCTTTTACGTGAATTTTACCTCATTACATATTAAAACATTTCCTTTGACTTGAAAGTTTAGTTCTTTCTCCTGATTTTAAAAGAAGTGAAAACATTTCTGTGAGCCCTGAGCACTGAACCTTCAATTCCTGAAGGATAGGCAGCCTTACCTATATAGATCTTCCAGCAAAAAATGTGCAGTTCCCCTACTTCTTGGGTACTGGGAATTCTCTTAGTCCTCTAGATTCACTCCCAGGTAAAAATGACCAATAGAAATGGCATTGCCCAGGCTGTCTTGCCCATTGGCTCCTCTCTGGGCCAGGCCAGTGGAAGACAACAGGAAAGTGGCAGATGGAAGGAGATGGAACATTGATTCTCTGGCCACACTTCTGCTTGGCAGGGGCTGTGTTCCTCTACCTAAGGCCACAGCTCCCATCAGACAGTCCTCTGTGCCTGTATATTTTGTATATATGTATATTTATATGTATATTTTTAATATGAACCCCTTTTCCAATATATGGTTTGAAAATTGTTTCTCCTGTGCTGTAGGTCAACTTTTTGTTTTAGTAGCATTTCTTTCTTTTGCTGTGCAGAAGCTTTTAAGTTTCATCTAGTCCCACTTGCTGATGTTTGTTTTTTGTTACCAGTGCTTTAGTGTCATATCCAAAAATCACCGCCCATTATCAAGGAGAGCCTTGATAATGGAATTTTATGGTATAGATCTTAAGTCTAAGTCTTTGATTCATTTTGAATTAATTTTGGTAAGCTGTGTGAGATAGGGGTCCAGTTTCATCTTTCTGCATGTGATTATTTGGTTTTCCCAACACTATTTGTTTTTTTTGTTTTGTTTTGTCTTTTTTTTGGTTTTTATTTTTATTTAATTTGATTGTTGTTGTATTACATCCATCCCCTTTTTGCTCCCCTCTGTCCTCTTCCCTACCCACCCACTCCCTGCCAAAGTCAACCCCACATGTTGTCCATGTCCATGGTTCTTCCATACTAGGTTCTTGTCTAAACTGCTCCCCTTCTTTGCCCCTTCCTCCCCCCTCCCCCAACCCCCTTCCCCCTGACCACTGAAGGCCTATTCACTGTATTCATATATCTGGTTCTGTTTTGCTTGTTGTTTGTTTTGTTCATTATTGTCCTGTAATGGGTGAGATCATATGGTATTTATCCTTCACTGACTGGCTTATTTCACTAAGCATAATACTTTCCAGTTCCATCCATGTTGTTGCAAAAGTTAGGAGTTCCTTCTTTCTTTCTGCTGTGTAATATTCCATTGTGTAAATGTACCAAAGTTTTTTGATCCAATCATCCACTGATGGGCACTTAGGCTGTTTCCAGCCCTTGGCTATTGTAAATAGTGCTGCTATGAACATAGAGGTACATAGGTTTTTATGAATTGCCAACACCATTTGTTGAAGAGACTGTTCTTTCCCGATTGGGTGTTCTTGGATCTCTTGACACTACAAGTTCTGACTCTCACAATAATGGCAATCATGTTATAATATATAAGTGTATCAAAACAACATGCTATACACCTTCAGTTTTCTCAATGGTATATGTCAAATACATTTCAGTTTTAAAAAATGATACTTCTGTTACAGCCACCACTCTCCTTGGTTCCTTCTCCTGCTCCCTCCCTGGGAATCCCACTCTGCTACACCAGCCATGCTGGTTTCCCTTAACCCTGATCACACCTTTGTAAAGTCCTTACCTTAAACTCCTTTTACCACCTCACCCCCACTTTTGAGTGTGCTGTTGCCTGACTGATGTACCAGATTCACTTCACTGTTAGAAAAAACTCTCCAAGCCAAAGGAAGGCAGTAAATGTTGAATCCTGTGTGGGATTCGGTGCATATTTGGTTTGTCTGCAATTGCTGCACCTGTTAAAACTTGGCCTGGCCCAGCTAGTCTCTGAGGAATCGCAGCTTCAGATACCTTGCCTCGCCCCACCCCCACTGCCTGAATTCATCCGGGTCAGAACTGGAAGTCTCAGTTCCAGCAGGAGGTAGGTCCCTGGAAT
>PVIW01013324.1:0-27034 GCA_004026585.1 Noctilio leporinus
CACTACATAGCCAAAAGAAAAAAGGAACTCCAACCCTTTGCAACGGCATGGATGGAACTGTAAAGTATTATGCTTAGTGAAATAAGCCAGTCAGTGAAAGACAAATAAATACCATATGATCTCATCCATTACAGGACAAAATGACCAAAACAAACAACAAGGAAAACAGAACCAGATACATGAATACAGTGAATAGACCTTCGGTGGGCAGGGAGGAGGAGTGGGAGGAGGCAAGGGGAAGGGAGCAGGGAGAGGCAAAGAAGCCGAGTAGTTTAGTCAAGGAGCTAGTATGGAAGAATCATGGACATGGACAACAAGTGGGATTGAGTTTGTGGGAAAGTGGGTGGGTGGAGAAGGGTCGGAGGTGAGTAAAAAGGGGATGAATGTAATACATCAACAACAAAGTTAAACTTAAAAAAAGAACAAAAATTAAATAAAAATTAATAAAGTACTAATCCCATGCATAATGACTATACCCTTATGATCTAAAAGCCTCATCTACTAGTATCCATGACCTTTGGGGCCTAGAATTCTACATATAAATTTTGGAGGGACACATTTAGACCATAGTGCCCCCTCTTCAGTTATGTTTCAGTTCAATATCACCTCTCCAGAGAAGCTGCTGCTGATCAATTTACCTAAACTAGCAGTCCCTCCACTACTTCTACACAGATTATTTTTTGTTCATAATAATTATTAATACCTGAATTATGGTATATTTGTTTTTGTCTTTATAGTCTGTTTTAAGCTCTGTTCAAGTGGAGGTTTTTTTTTTTTTCTCAAAAGATTTTAATTATTATTTTTAGAGAGAGGGGAAGAAAGAGAGGCAGAGAGGGCAAGAGACATCAATGTATGGTTGCCTTTCCCCTCCTTACACTAGGGACCTGGCTGAAGACCTGGCTTTTAACCTAGTTATGTACCCTGGCTGGGAATCAAACCTTTGACCATTGGGTTCACAGGCTGGTGCCTTACCCACTGTGCCACCAGCCAGAGCAAGAGTGGAAGTTTTGTCATTTTTGTTCACAGCTGTATCTTCAGTGATTAGAACAGTGCCTGACACAAAGTAGATGATTAATAAATACTTGTTGAATTTCCATCTGGATGAGTGAATTGATTGTGGTCAAAGACTGCCTGGCTTAAAAGTTTGGAATCTCATGTACACCCCTATGTTCATTGTAGTATTGTTTACAATACCAAGATATGGAAGCAACCTAAGCATCAATTGATAGATGACTGAGTAAAGAAGATGTGGTACATAAATGAGAGGTCTATCTGGAAAAGCCCAGCCATTTTTAATACAATGAGAATGGTTTGCGTGACACCAATGTAATCTTGCAACCAAGGAGAGTAGACTGTAATACACATGCATGAACAATGGTGACTTCACTGTACTAGTCAGTGGGGGTAGAAGATGCTGTTGAGTGAGTGTGTGTACTGTGTGGTCATTACATTCAAAATGACTGAGTAAGGGGACTTCTGGTGAAAGTGGCAGCCTATGTAAACATGGCTCACCTCTTTGCACAACCCCAACAAAATTACGACTAAAATATAGGACAGCCATCACTAAGAACCATTAGAAATCAAGTTGAATGGAAATCTGACAACTACAGAATTAAAGAAATCGCAGTCATCCACACTGGTAGAGGGGGCACGGATGGAATGGGCTGGTCCCATATCCACATGGGTTGGATAAAACCTTGGTAGGGGGCAGTCCCAGGCACCCCAACCCTGGTTTCAATGCCAGGAGGATAACTCACAATAACTTCTGGATGCAAAAACCAGGAGGTATTGGGTCAGTTTAAGAAACTTCTGGAGCCCCAAGCAGTTTCCCTAAAGAGCCCACACATGGACTTACTCAGATTCATTGTCTCTGAGCTCCAGCATGGGATTAGCAGCTTGAAAGGCACCAGTGGGTGGAACTGAAGTGTCTGGCATCAAGGTAAGAGCTGGGGGACAGTTTTCTCTCAGTCAGTAAGGTAGGCAGAGGTCATTCATTGTCCCTTTCTGAGTCCTCCCCACACCGAGCCACAGAGCCTGCAGGTCAGTGCCATATTAGAGAGTCCATCAACCTGGCTAACATTGTTTGCCCTGCCCTGAAGATTTCCTAAGACTATTCTACCTAACTTGTCCAAACTCTTAACTGTGACTTTTCCATACAAATGTTTGATTTTGGCTCATGCTTCACACCTTTCCAAATCTTATCAAATGAGCAGCATCTGGCTTCAGTTAGCCCCCAGACCCTATATCTCATGCTAAGTGGCCACAGGCCTGTCACTAGCAGTAGCCAGACTAGACTCACAGTTTGGCTTCATCTGGGAACCTCCAAGCCCATAACAAGTAGCAGACAAATCAGACTGCTTTATACCTCTTGCAGGGTGGCCCTGGGTAGAACACAAGTTGGGGCTGACCATGGTCTGCACCACTCTGGAAATCCCAGAGCCTGTGCAACCAGTGGACAACTACAGACCACATCAGAGCACCATCACCCTGCCCCTGCACAGCTGATCTTCTATGGAGGGCAAAGGTTGATAGTCAGTGGTCATAGTCTGTCCTTGCAGCTGACTGGATTGAGTAAATTCCTCCCATTGACCTGCCAACAGTAATCAAGGCTTAACTACCAAAGGAGGGTGTACTCAGCCTACATAGGGGGTGTATCTCCAGTACCTAGCTTGGGTGAGAGGGGAAGCTGTGCTACTGGATCCTACAGGAAAGACCCTGCTACATTAGGCCATGCGACCATGAATCAGAGTCATAGTAGCTCTACCTAATACAAAGAAACACAGGGCTGCCAAAATGAGGAGACAAAGAGACATGGCCCAAATGAAAGAGCAAATCAAAACTCCAGAGAAAGAACCAAACAAAATGGAGATATGCAATCTATCAGATGCAGAGTTCAAAACACTACTTATAAGGATGCATGAAAAAAGATCCAGTCAGAAATGAAGGCAACACCAATTGAAGTAAAGGACAATTTACAGTGAAACAACAGTAGTGTGGATAAAGCTGAGAATCAAATCAATGTTTTGGAACGTACAAAAGCAAAAAACAACCAATTAGAACAACGAGAAGAAAAAACAACACACACACACACACAGGTAGAGTGTATGCAGCACCTTGAAAAACTAAAACCTTCCAGCATTTGCATCATAGGGATGTCAGAAGGATAGAAAGAGCACCAAATCAGAAATCTATTTGAAAAAGTAATGAAAGAAAATGTCTTTAACTTGGTGAAGGAAATAGACATGCAAATCCAGGAAGCACAGGGAATCTCAACAAGATGGATGCAGAGGTCCACGCCAAGTCACATCATAATTAAAATGCCAAAGGTTAGAGATAAAGAGAGAATCTTAAATGCAACAAGAGAAAAGCAGTTAGCTACCTACATGGGCATCCCTATAAGACTCTCAGCTGATTTCTCAAAAGAAACTTTGCAGGCTAAAAGGGATTGGCAAGAAATACTCAAAGTCATGAAAAGCAGGAACCATGGCTAAGATTGCTTTACCTAGCAAAGCTATCATTTAGAATCAAAGGGCAGATAAAGAGCTTCCCAGCAAGAAAAAAATTGAGAGTTAATCATCACCAAACCATTATTATATGAAATATTATAGGGACTTGCTTTTTAAAAAAGATCAAAGCTATGAACAATAAAATGCCAAAAATACAAATCTATCAACAATTGAATCTAAGAAATAAAGTAAGCAAACAAGAACAGAGCCAGAAACATGGATATGGAGAGCATTTTTTGATGGTTGCCAGATGGGATGCGGGTGTTCGGGGAATGGGTGAATAGGTGAGGGAATTAAGCACTACAAATAGATAGTCACAGAATAGCTGTGGGAATGTAAAATGCAGTATAGAAATGGAGTAGCCAAAGAACTTACATGCATGACCTGTGGACATGGACAATGGTCGGGGTATTGCCTGAGGGAGTGTGTATGGGCTGCTGTGTGGATGGGGTCAAATGGGGAAATTTCAACAACTGTAATAGCATAATGAATAAAAAATAATTAAAAATGACTGAGTGAGTAGAATAACAAATCTGCATCAAATTTCTTGGAACATTCTTCCATGGAAACTATGGAGATTATTCAGAAGGCTTTTGGGGACAATGCAATGAGCAATTGGCAGCTTGATCGAGACAATGTGCCTGCGCATGGATCAGTTCTTGTGCAGAGTTTCTTGGCAAAACATCAAATCACCCAGGTGATTCAGCCCCCTTACTGTCCAGATTTGGCACTCAGTGACTTTTGGTTTTTCCCAATACCAAAACACCTTTGAAAGGGAACAGGTTTCAGACCATTGATAAGGTTCAGGAAGATACAATAAGGCAGCTGATGGTGATGCCATCAAAGTATTCTTCTGAGTGTCCTCACCAGTGGAAAACATGCTGGGAGAACTGTGTGAGGTCCTAAGATGCCTACATTCAAGGGTACTGAGATGTCATTGTCCTATGTACAATGTCTCTACTATCCTGTATCTGTACTCCTAAGAGTAGACTGTTCACCCAGGCCCATATATACCTTCGCGGCTGTTTTGGCTGTCCATGCTTCTATCCTGGCAAAACACTAAAAGTAGAATTACCAATTTCAATTGATACCTTAACTGTGCCATGGAGTGCAATGAATATTTTCCCTTATAAACCTGGGAATTGGAATCTTGCTGCAACAGAGGCATGGGCAGCAGCACCAGAGAAACATGCATATAAGG
This sequence comes from Noctilio leporinus, assembly GCA_004026585.1. Lineage (NCBI taxonomy): Eukaryota > Metazoa > Chordata > Mammalia > Chiroptera > Noctilionidae > Noctilio > Noctilio leporinus. Next base: position 4,708 of record PVIW01013324.1, read on the forward strand.
GTCCCGGTAAGCAGTTCATTCTCAGGATTATAGGCCTCAGCATGCCAAATAAAGGTTGTTTATCTCTCTGTATCTGTCTCTGTCTCTCTCTTCCACACACACCCCCTCTCTCATCCTGACACCTTTAAACCTACATCTTCCCTCAACAATATGCCCAATCCACAGTCACACATTCTCTCTCATGCAAAACCCTTAAATCTTGGATTCTTCTTTCCTGAGATGCCAGAATGCACAACTTTAGGAATCCCTTCCTACTTTGGACCCAAAATCTCTGCTCAGGGGCTCACACATACAAACATTCCAAAGTCTTCCATTCTCCAGTATGTCCACTGTTCTGCCAAAGTCCACAGCTCTGGACAGGCTGCTCAGAAAGGCCCACAATTCAGGCTTCGACCCACTCTCAGTTAATCTGCCCAGAAGTACCCACCTCCTCTACTGCTGGCAGTATCCCAGGACAAGCAGGGGATGCAGTTGGGAGGAGAAATGAGACAATTATGTAATCAGGACCAAAGTACACCCTTCTGTTACAGGGGCTATAAAGGTAAGGTGTTATAGAGTAAGCCACCACCGTCTGACTGTAGTTGTCAGAGCCACCATGCTGGCCTCAGGGCTGCTTCTGGTGGCTCTGCTGGCTTGCCTGATGACAATGGTCTTGATGTCTGTCTGGCAGCAAAGGAAGCTCTGGGGAAAGCTGCCTCCCAGCCCACCTGCATTGCCTTTCATTGGGAACTACCTGCAGCTGAACACAGAGCAGATATACAACTCCCTCATGAAGGTGTCAGGAGGTGCGGGGACGGGTGGTGGGGTGGAGCTGAGGACCTGTGCCATCTGCCTGGGACTTCGTGGCAGGGTAGGAATTGGCAAGGTTGGGCCAAAATCTTAGGAAGGGGGAGTTTTGAAGGTTTTGTGGTAAGGTCATAGCTGGGAAAGTGCAGATCGTTGGGATGTCCATTCTCTTGACTGTCAGAACACGAGCAAAGTGCATCCTAGTGTGTGAGGGCTGGATGCACACAGAGCCAGCTCAGAGTTGGGCTGCCCACTCTCAGCACTCCCATCCCTCTCCATCAGATCAGCGACCTCTATGGTCCAGTGTTCACTGTCCACCTGGGCCCAAGGCGGGTCGTGGTGCTGTGTGGGCAGGAGGCTGTGAAGGAGGCTCTGGTGGACCAGGCAGAAGAATTCAGTGGGCGAGGTGAACAAGCTACCTTTGACTGGATCTTCAAAGGCTATGGTGAGGAGGATCCTGGTGGGGCAATGTGCTCAAGCTGACTTGATGGCCTCAGTTTCCCCAGCATTCCTTTCCCAACTGACCCACTCACTGCAGGGTGGGTGAGAGCATTTCCTCTGCTCTCCTCCATCTCCATCCAGTTTAGCCCTGTGTCCTCACCAACCTGCCTTAGCGTTTCTGCATCTCCCTGCTTCTCTTGCCCCAACTCCCAGTCATTAGATATTTCTTCTTCCACTGTGTGTCTTAGAAGCTCTTGAGGCTTTTGCTTTGGAAACCTAGCCCTTTATCTCTATGTTTCTTTTTGCCTTACTGTCCTTCCAGCTTCTGTTCTTCTCCATGAGTCTCTCTCCCTCTACCTGCCTGTCTTTCCTTTGCCTTATGTTTCAAAATCCCATGCCTCCTTTCTTGGTAAACTCTCCTGTCTCCAGACCTTCTGTTTCTCAGTATATATTTTTCTTCATTCTCCACCTCAGTTTTTGAATCCTTCTCAATTTTTACTTCCACCTCCCAGATCCCCATATATCTCACTTTTTCCTCCTTCCTTTCACTATCACTTTCTCTTGTCATGTGAGGGTCTCTGCATCTCTCTGTTGGTCTGTGTACATATCTTGTTCCTCTCCTTCTGGTTTTCTTCTTATCTGATCTCTTTCTGTATTTCTTTGAGTGCCATTCTCCTCGACTACCACCACTTTCTGCCCACTTTCTACTCCTCCAATCCCTCCACAGGTGACATTCAGCAGTGGGGATCACTCCAAGCAGCTGCGTAGATTCTCCCTCGCCATACTGCAGGACTTTGGGATGGGCAAGCAGGACATTGAGGAGCACATCCAGGAGGAGGCAGGTTTCCTCTTTGAGGCTTTTCGGGGCACATGTGGTGAGCTGGGGACCCCAGAGAATGGAGGAGGAAAATGCCCTACACAGACACACACATTCTGACCTGGGAAGGGAACTAGGTTGGGGAAAGTGTCCCTCAAATTCTCAGACCCACATCAGGCCACCAAGTTGACTACCAAATCTCTTCTCTTCCCCACTCCACCCCACCTCCCAGGTGCCTTCATCGATCCCACCTTCATTGTGAGCAGAGCTGTGTCCAATGTCATTAGCTCCATTGCCTTTGGGGACCGCTTTGACTATGAGGACAAAGAGTTCCTGTCACTGCTGGGAACTATGCTAGGAATCTTCCAGTTGACAGCAATACCTGCTGGGCAGGTAATGGTGACACTACCTCAGCACTACCTCATGGACACAGGTGCCCCAATTCCTATCCTCCCCTAGACAGGGTTCCCTCAAAACCAGTCTTCCCGCTTGCCCATCTGCACAGTTGTGCACAAACCTGGGAAAGGTGTCCAATACAGAGCCTCCAATACCTGGATATCTCAACTCTAGTTCCCTAGAGAAACAGAGGAAAGGAAGGAAAGAAAAAAGGAAGGAAGGAAAGAGGGAAGGAAGGGACAAAAGAAAGAAAAAACGAATGGAGAGAGGGAGAGACCCTAGACATGTGTTGCAACTCATCTTACCTACGTCTTACCAAAAACAGGGGACTTAATACTTAACTCACAGGAAAACTTAGATATCTAGTTTATCCAGCCCCATCTCAATACCTAAACACCTGGACAGTTGCCTTTAAACCAATGCCTCCCTTGACCTGAGATAGGTCCCACTTCCATGAGGTGATGTCATCAGCACTTACCCTTCTCTGCCATTCTCCTGGCCCACCCTCAGCTCTATGGTATGTTCTATTCAGTGATGAAACACCTGCCAGGGCCACAGCAGCAGACATTTAAGGAGCTTCAGGGACTGGAGGACTTTATAACCAAGAAAGTGAAGCACAACCAAGACACACTGGATCCCAACTCCCCGTGAGACTTTATAGACTCTTTCCTCATCTGCATGCAGCAGGTACATGCCAGCATCCTGTGCTGTGAGGTCCAAAGCCAAGCACATAGAATGAGACTGCAGGTGGGAGAGAAAGTGCCCCCTTTGGATAACCCACCACATCATAATAATCCTCATAATCCCATTAATGAATCATCACTGGTCTTTCAACTGATCCTTACTCATGGGCAGGACTTGTGTGTGCACATCATAATAACACACACATCTATAACATTACCTTGCACAAGGGACTATTTTATGAACTTTACAGTATTCACCTACTCAACAGTCACACCAGCTTTTGGAGGAGGCTCTACTATGGCCCCAATTTTAGAAGTGAAGGAATTGAAACCCAGAGGGTATAAGTGCCATGCCTGAGTCACACAGTGAGGAAGCAGTGGGAGCTCCATCAAACCCTGGGTTCTCAGGCTCTGAGGCCAGTGATTTTAACCTTCATGCTCTTACCATACATTCCCTGCTTATCAGCTACACCTGTGTGGATAGGTGACTTTGGAGGGTCCCTACCTCTAGCAGAATATTAGTCTTCTTTTCCCTGAAGAAAGGAGATGGTGCTTTATGGAGTCTGAAATTCAAGGTGAAGCAATCAGGGAGTGCTGCTCTATAGAAACCTTCAAAGCTTTTAGTGAAGGAACAGTATGCAGCTGCTTAAATTTCAGTCTGTGTTTCAGGAAATCTCTCTTCAAGTCTCTCTGACATATTCTACAATTGTTTCTCTTTCTCTCTCATCTCTCTCTCTACATATTTCTACAATTAAAAAGTGACAACTAAGCTGATAATTAAAGGCCACATAGTCACTTGGGTAAAGGGTGTGAGAAGAGCACTTGAGGCAGAACCAGCAGCTGGGCAATGGCCTGGCAGACCTAGGGACTCTCTTCCCAACTTTGGTCTGAATCTATGAGACGTGGAACTAAAGGGAAACTCCAGAAGGGCCTTGAGAGCATGGGGGAGTGGACAAAGCCGGAGACATCCCTCCGTGCAGGAAGAGAAGAACCCCAACACAGAGTTTCATTTCAAGAACCTGGTAATGACCGTGCTGAGCCTTTTCTTTGCGGGCACTGAGACAGTCAGCACAACATTTCGCTATGGCTTCCTGTTGCTCTTGAAGCACCCAGATGTGGAGGGTAAGGCTGGAGGGGGCAGTGAAATGAGGGCCACAGACTCAAAATTTCACTGAGTTCACTGCATGTCCCCACCTCTCCCAAGTCTCTGGACCATCAGATACATCTTGCTATACAGAGACTAGGTGATGATAGTCCTCTAATAGGCCCCAGCTCAATTTTATAAGCTGTTAAAATATTGTAAATATCAGAAGTGATTGGTAAGTAGCTGCTGTGTTGAGCCCACCAAGTGCCCACTACCTGACACTCCAGATCTTTCCCCAAGATCGCTCCAGCCCAGCTCCCCATGATTCTGGCACAACCACATAAACAGGATCCTGTGCCAACAATGCTTCTGGACAACCTGATATGAATAATCTACCTCCAGGTGACACATGGATGTCATGCATGTCATATATCCAGCTATACAGCTTTGGACTGTCATCCATGCCCCAAGAGCCTGAGACACCTGAACATATTCCCTGTTATCCTGCAACCAAGGTTCATGAAGAGATTGACTGGGTGATTGGCAAGGACCATCAGGCCAAGTTTGAAGACAGGGCCAACATGCCCTACACAGAGGCGGTAATCCATGAGATCCAAAGATATGGAGATGTTTTCCCCATGAGCTTGCCCCACAGAGTCACCAAGGACACCAAGTTTCAGAACTTCCTGCTCCCCAAGGTGCTTCCCTTGGCCATTCTACAAAGACCTCCAACCTACTCCCCTGTGACCCAATGCCCCTCACCCCTTAGAAGCTTCCCAGCACCTGTCCCATTCCTTCAACCAGACTTTCTCAATCACATGTCCCTTCAACTTTTCCACTCAGAGACACTGGAATCCCAACTGTACACAAGATATCTTGCTTCAGAGGATATGAAACCATGTGCCTCAAATGTCATGTCTCAAGAGACAAGAACCTTACTTCCCCAAGGCTGCCTACCTTGGAAACATGAGTCTCGTGACCCCAAAGCCTCCTACCTTGAGACACATGAACTGCATGCTCCATAGACTTTCTACCCCAGGAGATACAGAACTTCCATTCTTCATGCTTTTTACTCAGAAGACATGAACCACATCACCCCAAAACTTTCTGCCTCAGGAGACACAGGCCTCATTATCTGCAAACTTTTGGTCTCAGGGACAAAATGTCATGTCCCCCAAAGCTCGTTCCTCAGAGGAAGACCCAACTCCCCTGCCTCCCATTTCTCCTCACTAAGGCACCCACATTACCCCTCTAACCCCATGGGCTCCCAGCTCACCCATTCCCCCTACAGCTTAATAAACCCCACCATCCTCCCAACCAGGGCACTGAAGTGTTTCCCCTGCTGGGCTCCATGCTGAAGGATCCTATGTTTTTCTCCGACCCTCAAGATTTCAACCCCCAGCACTTCCTAGATGAGAAGGGCCAATTAAAAAGGGCGATGCTTTCATGCCCTTCTCCATAGGTAAGAGACAACTGTCTGATACCCAGCCACCAGTCACACCAACAGGGGCCCCTTCTGTCCAGCTGCCCTCTGTGGGGTATAGCCTAGTATCTTTCTGCAGCTTGGAGGGTCTTCTAATGATCCATCCTGCAGCCAACCAACTGCAGCCAACCAACACTCATAGCTACCAAGAATCTAAGCCTAAGCAAAAGGAGAGGGTCATTCCTTTCCTTTTGTACCCATTTCAGAGATGGGGAAATTTAAGGTGCAGAGTGAGTCAGAGATGTGTCCAAGGTCACATGCTTCAGATTCCTAAGAAGAAGATGACAGCACAGCAGCCATAGTGTGTGTTTCAGAGGAAAGGCCATCTAAAATTCTCTTTGCTACATCCTGGTAAGGCTCTCGCCATGTGCAAGGGTTGCTGAGGCTGAGCGCGGCTTGGGGACTTCTCTGAAAGTCTCTCAGGCCATAGACATACCGTCTGCTTCTCCTTGGGATGTGATAGGAGAGAGGTGGCTGAGAGAGTAGGCCTCATCTCCCCCCACCCTGTCTTTTCAGGAAAGAACTACTGTTTAGGAGAAAGCCTGGCTAGAATGGAGCTCTTTCTCTTCCTCACCACCATCATACAGAACTTCTGCTTCAGGTCCTCCCAGTCTCCCCAGGACATCGACATGTCCCCCAAACATGTGGGCTTTGCCACCATGCCGCGAAACTACACCATGAGCTTAGTGCCCCGCTGAGCTAGAGCTGGGGCTGAGGCTGGGAGGGGCTAGTGGGAGGAGCAAACGCGGGAGGGTGGGGCCTGGGTGGGGCTAGAGTGAGGGGGCGGGGCTAAGAACTGCTGGTGGCGGGCTGGAGGACAGGAAGGTGCAAGGTGGATAGGAGAGGGAGAGAAAACAGATGGGCTGTCTGTTCACCTTGCTGGAAATAGATCCTTCAGAGCTGGGATGAAAGGAAGGGAAACTTGCACTGTACCTGGAATGATAGTAACAACAACAGTTATTTACTGGTCATGTAATGTGTGTCAGCTCTGTGCTCAAAGCATTACACACTCACCTCCCTTATTGCTCCCAAACCTGCAGAACGGGATAGAGCTCATGCCCATTTTACAGGTGATGCAGCTAATGTTCAAGAGAGCTTGAGTCTCTTTCTGAGATCCCACAGGACACAGTGAGTGCTCAGCGAGTACTTACTGAACACAGATCAGTCCAGGGTTGGCCCTCCTTATGCTACTGTACTTTAAGTAGGTTCTTAAAAGGCACCCCTTCCTCAAGTAAGCAACGACAACTTTCTATATTATTGTACAATACGAACAGCTCTGTCCAAGGAGTTTCGCAGCATCCTGGCAGGCAGCTGAATTGGCTCTGCTCCACACACTTGCCCACAATTTTGCCCGTTCATGCACACTTGAAATTACCAAGGCATCCATCGTGACCCCCACTCAACAAGGTGGGTTCTGTTCAGAGTGAGAGTGGGGATCAGAAGTCAGATCCCCTAATGAACTGGGTGCAGGAGAGAAACACTAGTGAATGCTGGGAGAACTCTGGGCATAGCACAGCCATGTACAAGTGTGCATCCGTACATGAGCATGCAAAGGTATGGCTGAGCTGGCCAGGATAGGGCTGCTCCTTGTCCTGAGTGTATGCTGAACTCACTTGCTGTGAGCTTCTGAAGGTTTGGCTCCCTCTCATGGATTTGGGATCCACTGTAAGACTCAGCTGAGAGTCTCAGAATCACCTGCTTATTCCCATATAATTCCGGGTACGCTCCCTTACAAGTGGAATCCTCCAGCGGTGCACAATCCGAACATTCATACACATCAGAATTAGATTTATGTTTCTTCCACTAAATGCTACACAGGCTCCCTGTGGCCCACAATAGAAAACTTGGCACACTTGAAGGACCAATGATCAGGGTCAAGTGGGAGCAATATCTGGTCCTTTAGACTCTGCAAGTTTTCACATAGGCTATGAATCTCAAGTTTCTCACATTCCATGATCCAAGTATAGCAAGTTAGGTCTCATCCATTGGCTGCTTCCTGCTCACTGGACAAGGATGAGGATGCATCCAAGGGTCACACCCTTCATTAGTACAAACACACTTTTTCACAATCCTGTGAAACCTCATCCTTCCATGTGCATGTCTCCTTAGGAGGCTTCTACAAACCTTGAATGGAGGAATCTTAGAATTGTCATGTAACAAACTGTTGAATCTTAAAACTTCAGGGTCTACAACTCAGGATCTTGGAATCTCAGATCCCAAGAGTATTTGAAACACTGACGCTTGGAACTCTTGACGCTCAGGATTTTAGCATCAGAAGTTGCCCAGCCCACATCTTTGGGAGCTGCATTCCACACGCCTCAGGTGGCTGATGTCAGTTCTCTAAGCTCGGTGTTCCTTCTAAGAAAGAGTCAAGGGCCAAGAGGAGTGTCTGGAGCTAGCTGGGTTCTGCCAGTGAAGCACTTCCCAAGAAGAAGAGACAATCACTAACAGGCCTTTGTCCTGCAAGGAGGGTGAGGAGAGAGGAGAGAGAACGAGTATTGACCCTCACAGTCCTCAAAGTTATACCTGGACAGTGGAAAGCAGGAGTCCATCAAAGCATGACAAAGGTGCCAAGGCAAGTCACAATCTAGCCACCAAGGCCTGGACTACACTTGTTCCAAAAGAATACTCTCAGCTTTGGAACTCTGAGAGGGCCAACTGCTTGAGCAAATTGCCAGTGCTGGAGCTGAGGTGGGACCAGGAGCACTGGATTCTGGTTAAGGCTCTGCTGCTAACTCCTTGGACTTTCTTGAGCCTCTCTCTGGTCTCACTCTCTCCTCAGTGCCTTCCTTCCTCACAGGAATTGTAAGAAGGTCAAAACACAGCCCCAGGCTAGAGGTTTAAACACTTCAATGGCTGTTGGGAGCGAAGAATGAGAATGGTGGTGTTTCTAGATTTAAGTTCTTAAGTCATTTTGGTAAATTCCCCAAAGAATTAATGGTAGGTCCTATAATAAGATTATGTTAGCTTTCTAAGAAACTGTTAAATTTTCTTTCAAAGTGGCTGTACCATTTTGCATTCTCACCAGCAATGAGTGAGACTTCCTGTTACTCTACAAGCTTGCCAACATTTGGTGTTGCTAGCTTTTTGATTTTTGCCATTCTAATAGGTCATAATGGATACCTCCTTCTTTTTTGCAGTTCTCTAATGGCATATGTCATTGAAAATCTGTTCATTTAGTGATTATGTGTATGTGATCAGGGTTCCAGAAAGACAATTTATTGATAAAAAATTGTGCATTTATTCTTACATGTTTTAACTTCAATCACCTTGAAAGTACTTTCCTTTTGTTGCAATACAATTATGATAGATTTTGTCTGCTGCTCAGTTTTTGAAATCATCATTCTTTATGCCTTTCAGTGCTTCTGTTGTATTTTGTCTTACCTTTTCCACATTGGCAAAATGTTTCCCTTTGAGGACTTTTTCATATGGGGAAACAAACAAAAAACTGTTACTCAGGGCAAGATTTTATAAATATGGAGGGTTGGGAATGGGGATCATTCCATTTTTGGTCAAAAACTGCTGAACACTAAGAATGATGAAGCTGGGGCTTCATAAATCACCCATAAGAAAGTGTGCAAGCATGTTGAGTGTTCCAAAAAATATTCATTGAACCCAAACACAGCCTCTCACAATAATGCCAACTGGCACACTGGTACAGATGGTTTGCTAGAACACTTACCCAGCTGGGGGAAGCCTGTACTACATGGGGCCTGCCCTTCAGAATATAATCCCGGGAATTTTGGTGCCCTTCCACATATATGTTTTGGTGATGTAATTGTTGTTCAGAGATTTTGTCCCCCCCCCCCCCTTTTTTTAATCAAGTAAGGTTGCCTTTCACCACCCTCCACCTACAGACCTGCCTGGAGACCTGGCTTGCAACCTGATTATGTGCCTTGGCTGGGAATTGAACCATCAATATTTGGGTTTGCAGTCCGGCACTTTTCCACTGAGCCACCAGCCAGGGCTTCTTTAGCTCATTTTAAAATTAAGTTGTATGTTTACTAATCTCTGAAGTTTGGGAATCTTGTGTATTTTGATTTTTTTTTATTATCAGGTTTGTACTTTGAAATATTTTCTCCCAGTCTGTAGCTTGTACCTTTATTATCTTCACAGTGTCCTTTGCAGAGTTGAAGTCTTTACTTTAAGTGAAGTCCAACTAATCAATTGTTTCATTCACTGCCAAATCCATGTTATCTAGGCCAGTTATGTTATCTTCTAAAAGTTTTTAAATTTTTTATTCTATGTTCAGATCCTAGATCCACATCTAATTAATTTTCGTGGATGATATCAGGGCTGTGTCTAGGTTTACTTTTTTCTAATGTGGAATTCAGTTGTTCACTCACCATTTAGTGAAGAGACTATGCTTTCTCCATTGAATCACATGTGTTTTGTCAACATTTATTTGTTTTTTAATTTATTTTTTGTGGTTGTTACATTACATTCATCTCATTTCCCCCCTCTGCTCTCCCCTACCTCACCCTCCTTATCCCCCCTCACAGTCAATTCCCTGTGTTGTTTGTGTCCATGGGTCATCAATCCTAGTTCCTTGACTAAACTGTTCCCCTTCTTTGACTCCTTCTCCACCCCTCCACTCCCCCCTTCCCTCTGCACACTGAAAGTGTGTTCCTTGTATTCATGTTTCTGGTTTTGTTTTGTTTGCTTGTTTGTCTGTTCATTAGTCTCCTGTATTAAGTGAGAAGATGTGGTATTTAAGTTTTGCTGCCTGGCTTATTTCACTAACCACGATACTCTCCAGTTCCATCCATGTTATTGCACATGGCAGGAGTTATTCCTTCTGCTGCATAGAGCTCCATGGTGTAAATGTACCAAAATTTTTTGAACCATTCATCCACTGAAGGGCACTTAGGTTGTTTTCAGCACTTGGCTATTGTAAATAGTGCTGCTAGGAACATAGGTGTGCACTATTTCTTTTGAACTATTCCTTGGGTATAATCCTAGCAGTGGATTCACTGGGTCATAATGCAGTTCTAGTCAGTTTTTTTTAAGGAAATTTCATACTGTCTCCCATAGGGGCTGCACCAGTCTGATTTCCCACCAGCAATGCACCAGGTTCCCTTTTCTCCACAGCCAGCACTTGTTTGTTGATTTGTTGATGATGGCCGTTCTGACTGACGTGATGTGGTATATCGTTGTAGTTTTAATTTGCATCTCTCTAATAGCTAGTTATGTTGAGCTTTCTTTCATGTGCCTTTGGGCCCTTTGTATGTCTTCCTTGAAGAAGTGCCTATTCAGGTCTTTTGCCCATTGTTTAATTGGGTTGTTTGTCTCCTTGGTGTTGAGTCATATTAGCTTTTTATATATTTTGAAGATCAAACTCTTGTCTGATGTGTCATTGGCAAACATGTTTTCCCATATGGTTGGTTCCCTTTTATTTTCTTGATGTTTTCTTTGGCTGAGCAGAAAATTTTCAGTTTCCTTATGTTCAAGTCTTTTATCCATCTTAAGTTTACTCTGGTGTATGGTGTAAATTGGTGGTCTACTTTCATTTTTTTGCATATGCCTGTCCAGCTCTCCCAACAGCACTTGTTGAAGAGACTATTTACACTCCATTTTATGTTCTTCCCTGTTTGTTGAATATTAGTTGCCCATAGAGTCCTGGGTTTATTTCTGAGCTCTCTATTCTGTTCCATTGATGTGCTTTGTCTGTTCTTGTTCTTATGCCAGTACCAGACTGTTTTGGTTACTATGGCTTTGTAATGTAGCTTGATATCTGGAATTATAATTCCTCCTACTTTGTTCTTCTTTCTCAGGATTGCCATAGCTATTCAGGGTCATTTTTGACTCCATATGAATTTTTTAAGTGTTTGTTCTAATTATGTGAAATATGATGTTAGTATTTCAATAAGGATTGCATTGAATTTGCAGATGGATTTGGGTAGTATGGACATTTTAATGATGTTAATTCTTCCCAACCATGAACATGGTATGTGCTTCCATTTATTTGTATCTTCCTGTATCTTCCTTAATTTCTTTCTCCAGGGTTCCATAGTTTTCTAAGTACAAGTTTTTCTCTGGTTAAGTTTATTCCTAAGTACTTAATTTTTCTTGTTGCTCTGGTAAATGAGATTTGTTTTCTAGCTTCTATCTCTGAGGTTTCATTGTTGGTGTATAAAAATGCCTTTGCTTTCTGGATATTGACTTTGCATCCACCTATTTCGTCACATTCAGTTATTTGGTGGAGCAGTCTTTTAGTAGAGTCCATAAGGTTTTCTACATACCCTATCATGTCATCTGCAAATAACAACAGTTTTACTTCCTTCTTTCCAATTTCGATGCCTTTGATTCCTTTTCCTTGTATGACCACTGTGGCTAGAACTTCAAAGACTATGTAGAACAGATGTAAAGAGAGTGGACACCCCTACCTTATTTCTGATCTTTTTTTTAATCTTTATTTAAGTTAAATTAAATTGTTGTTGTATTACATCCATTCCCTTTTTACTCCCCTCTTCCTCTTCACCACCCACCCTCTCTCCCACAAAGTCAATCCCACTTGTTGTCCATGTCCATACTAGGTTCTTGGCTAAACTGCTCCCCTTCCTTGACTCTTCCCCCCCTTCCCCCCACCCTTCTTAACCCTGCCCACTGAAGCCCTATTCATAGTATTCATATATCTGGTTCTGTTTTGCTTGTTGTTTGTTTTGTTCATTATTGTCCTGTAATGGGTGAGATCATATGGTATTTGTCCTTCACTTACTGGCTTATTTCACTAAGCATAATACTCTCCAGTTCCATCCATGTTGTTGCAAAGGGTACAAGTTCCTTCTTTCTTTCTGCTATATAGAATTCCATTGTGTAAATGAACCAAAGTTTTTTGATCCAATCATCCACTGATGGGCACTTAGGCTGTTTCCAGCACTTGGCTATTGTAAATAGTGCCACTATGAACATAGGTGTGCATAAGTTCTTATGAATTGATGTCTCAGGATTCTAGTAGTGGAATTGCTGGATTAAAAGGCAGTTCCATTTTTAGCTTTTTTAAGGAAATGCCATACTGTTTTCTATAGTGGCTGCACCCACCTGCATTCCCACCAAGAGTGCACCAGGGCTCCCTTTGCCCCACATCCTCGCCAACACTTGTTCTTTGATGATTTGTTGATGATTGCCATTCTGACAGGTGTGAGGTGTGAGGTGTGAGCAAATTAATACTGTAGTTTTAATTTGCATCTCTCTGATGACTAGTGATGTTGAGCATTCTTTCACATGCCTCTGGTCCTTTGTATATCTTCCTCAGTGAGTTGTCTGTTCAGGTCCTTTGCCCATTTTTTAAAAATTTGTTAAATTTTTATTTAAATGGTTTTGTAACTGCATAATTTTCATAAATATTAAAATGCATCTGTTTATAGTAAACAATTTTATAAGAGATTAGATATTTTTATATACTTGTGACCACATTATGGTCACAATCCACATAATGAACACATGAATCACCCCAAACCTTTGCCCATTTTTTAATTGGGCTGTCTGTCTCCCTGGTGTTGAGTCCCGTAAGTTCTTTATATATTTTGGAGGTCAAACACTTGTCTGAGCTATCATTGGCAGATATGTTTTCCCATACAGTTGGTTCCCTTTGAATTTTGCTGGTGTTTTCCTTAGCTGAACAGGAACTTTTCAATTGGATATAGTCTCATTTGTTGATTTGTCCTTTTATTTCCTTTTCCCTTATTATTATTTTTTGAGAGAGAGAGGGAGGGAGGGAGAAAGAGAGGGAGAGAAACAGTGATGTGAGAGGGAAACATTGATTGGGTGCCTCTCGCACATGCCCCCACCAGAGATGGAACCCACTACCCAGGCATCTGCCCCAACTGGGGATTGAACCAGCCACTTTTCACTTAGCAGAATGATGCCAAAACAACTGAGCCACACCAGTCAGGACTGACATAATTTTAGTAGAGGGACTCAACAGTAGATTCATAATGGCAAGAGAGAAGTATACAATAACTTGAAGATAGATCAGTACAGATTATACAATCTGATAAATAGGGAAAAAATTAAAGAAAAGTGGACAGAACCTCAGAGAACTATGGAACACCATCAAGTATACTGATATATGTAATGGAAATCTCAGAGGCAGAGAAAAAAGGAAAAGGTAGAAAAAAATATTTGAAGCAATAAGAGCCTAAAGTTTCCTTATACTTGTTGCAAGATATACATTTATGAAAAGGAGAAGCTTAGCAGGCACCAAACAAAATAAAGAAACCCACATGTAGCACATTATGGTCAAACTTTAGAAAACCAAAGAGGAAGAGAAAAATCTTGAAATCAGTCAGAGGAAAAACAATGACATATTAAAGGTAGATTTTATTATGATTTGAATGTCTGTGTCTTTCTTGTTAGAAATCAGAGGCCAGAGACAGTGAAAAGTCATCTTTAACATGCTGAGGGATATAACTACTGTAACATTAACTCTAAGTTGTTGGAAATAGTCAAAGATGTTTATTGTAATCTCAAGAGAATCACAAAAAAGAAAGAGGTGTATAGCTAAAATGCTGTTGATAAATTAAAAGGTAATTTTATGTATTTAAGTTTTGTGTGTATAAAGCTTAAAATCACCAAAAGAAAGTAAGTAAGGGAGAAGAACCATTAATCACAGAGGTTCAAACAGAAACAAGTAATTAGTTAGGAACCTAAATGCAACTGTACCAATAATTACATTAAATGTTAATGGCCTAAATGCTCAAACTTAAAAGTCAAAGATAATCAGAAAGTATTAAGATGCAGTCATTGCTATATGCTGTCTACACAAAGACACTTCAAATATGAAGACCCAGCAGAGTTGAAAGTGCATGGATGAAAAGGGTACACCATGCAGATAGTAAGCCCTGGGGTGGCTAAGTCAATAGAATAAAAACAAAGAGTATGACCAAGTGTGAAGGGGAGTGTTGTATAAAAATAAAAGGGCAAGTTATCAGGAAGACTTAATAATCATAAATGTGTCTGTGCCTAACAATGATGCCTCAAAATACATGAGAAAATGAATAGAAATGAAGTGAGAAATAGACACTGCCGTAATTATAGTTGGGGATTTTAGCATCCATGTTTTAGTAACTGATAGAACAACTAGACAAAATATCATTAAAGACCACAAACACCATTAACTATATTCACCTAATATATATTTTAAAAAGATCTTATTCATTATTTTTAGAGAGAAGAGCAAGGAGGGAGGAAGAATAGGAGAGAAACATCAGCATATGGTTGCCTTTTACATGCCTCCAGCTACGGACCTGACTGGAGACCTGACTGCAACCTGGTTGTGTGCCCTGGCTGGGAATCGGACCAGCAACCTTTGGGTTTACAGGCTGGCACCTATCCACTGAGCCATCAGCTAGGGCAGTATATTCACCTAATACTTTTTATGTCCACATGGTACAGTCACCAAGAAAGACCTAGGTTGCAAAGCAAATCTGAATAAATTAGGGCTAAAATCATGCAAAGTATGTTTTTGATCAAACAGAATTAAATTAGTAGTCAACTACATTAAGATATATAGGTGGCTATATATATATATATATATATATATATACTTTACACCCCAAGGAAGCAAAATATGCTTTCTTTTCAAATGTATATGGAACAGTCTCAAAGATAGACCATATGGTATGGCACAAAACAAGCCTCAAAAAATTCCAGAAATTGGAATTATATCAAGCACCTGGAATTATATCAGATCACAATGGCTTGACACCAGAAATCAATTTCAAGAAAAACAAAAATCAAGTTTATGGAGGCTGAATAAACATGCTATTGAATAAGGATCAGGTTAACAATGAGATCTAGGAAGAAATCAAAAAGGTTTCTGGAAACAAATGAAAATGAACACACAACAGCCCAAAACCTATGCAGTCCTGTGAGGGAAGTTCATGACAATACAGGCCTACCTAAAAAAAGTATAGAAGAATCTCAGATAAACAACCTAACCATAAAGCTACAAGAGCTAGAGGAATAACAACACTCAAAGCCTAAAGCAAGTAGAAGGAAGGAAATAAACAACATCAGAGCAGAATTAAATGACATAGAGACTAAAAGAACAATTCAAAGCATCAATAAATCCAGAAGCTGGTTCTTTGAAAAGATAAACAAAATTGACAAGCTCTTAACCAGACTCATCAAGAAAAAAGGAGAGGGGACCTAAATAAATAAAATCAGAAATGACAGAGGAGAAATCACAACTGATACATACCACACAAACACAAAGGATTGTAAGAAGTTACTGTGAACAGCTATATGAGAAAAAACTTGACAACCCGGGTGAAATGGACACATTTCTAGAAACATACACTTTTTCAAAACTGAATCAAGAGGAGCAGAAGCCTGAATAGACTGATAACAACTAGTGAAATTGAAGCAGTAATCAACAAACTCTCAGCACACAAAAGCCCCGACCTGATGGCTACATAGGTGAATTTTACCAAATATTAGGAAAGAACTAATCCCTATCTTTCTCAACCTATTCCAAAAAATCCAAGAAGAGGGAATACTCCCAAACTCTTTCTATGAGGCCAGTATTATGCTAATCCCAACACCTGGTCAAGACATAACAAAGAAAGAAAACTGATGAACACAGACGCTAAAATTCCTCACCAAATATTGGCAAACTGGGTCCAGCAATACATTAACAAAGGTCATACAACATGACCAAGTGTGATTCATCCCAGGGATGCAAGGAGGGTACAATATTCTCAACTCAATAAACATTAATACACCACATAAACAAATGAAGGATGAAAAACCATATGATCATATCAATACATGTCAAAAAAGCATTTGAGAAAGTACAGCACCCATTTATGAGAAAAAACACTCAGCAAGGTGAGAGTAGAAGGAGCATACCTCAATGTAATAAAGGCTATCTATGAGAAACCTGAAGTGAAATTAATTCCATCCAGCAATATGTAAAAAGAATGTCCAGATGAATACCCTGCCAGTAGGAATGCAGATTTACTTTAGAAAAATATCAGTGTAATCACTTAATTATCTGAACAGAATAAAAGATGTAGAGTCTATCATAAGAAAGGTTTCTCTGCCTCTTTCCTAAGCCACCTTCTCCCTCCTTCCTTCCCTCTTTCTCTTATTCTCTACCTCTCTCTCAGGCCTATCCATCTCTTTCCATCTTTCTGTATTTCTACATCTTTTCACTCTCACCATCTGACCATGGCTGGTACCTCTAAGTTGTTCAGTAGATGCCATAAGGATTTTTGAATGCATAGTACAGGGTAGAGCTAGGGGAGAAGTTCCCAGAGCTGTTCTGACCAGCCCAATGGTTCACTGTCTGGACAGCAAGGAATTCCCCAGCGTTCCCAAATAGCTGAGACAAAAGACACAGGATCAAGGGGACACCTCTCATTTAGGTTATCTCCCTTCCTCATGGTCCCTGGAATCTTATGCAGTAGATATCCTAAGTGAGAGTGTTGTTGAACCTTAGAATAGTAGGCTTATTTTAAGTATTGCTTTGCATAACAGAATCATGGAAACTTTTACCCTTAGGCCTAGTAGATTTTAGAATCATAGCCTTCACAACCCACTAGACTGTAAGCTCCACAAAGGAAGGTATTTTTGTCTATTTATTTCAGCCTGTGAATGTTCACACGAAGCATTGGTGGCAGAGATGGGCTATGATCCACCCTTTGTATCCCCTCTCCATCATCCCCCTATCTGAGATCGGAACTCCCAGGCCTGAGTCTCTCACCTACTCCCCTCCTACTACCCTGACTCTTAGCTTGAAGAAAGTTGGAGAAAGGCAGGTACCCACATTCTCCTCTCTCATCCCTTACCTCCATCAATGACATCAACAGATTCTCCACATTGGACACCAGAATATTTCTCAGAGTGCTAGACTGCAGGGCTGACAAGCAATGTCCAGAGAATGAGCAGGAGAAAGCCTGAGAGGGTCAGATATCGCCATTCCCAGGTACTTTACCCTCTTTAATCACCACCATCAGCAGCTCCCAGGCCTTCTTGCATCAGCCCCAAGGGGATGGTGAAGGAGGGGGCCCTGGGAACCTCCTTCTGAATTACTGTTCCTGGCAGGATGCTAGCTGTATTAGTTTGCTAGTGCTGCTGAAACTCAGTGCAACCAAGGGGCTTAAACAGCAGAAATGTGTTGTCTCAGTTCTGGCAGCTACAAGTCACAGATCAAGCCTCTGGTGGTTTGCTGGCACTCTTGGTATACAAGCATCACCTTGGTCTTTTCCTCTACTTTCATTTGTATGTGTGTGTCTTTCTGCAAATTGCTCCTTTTTGTAAGGACATCAGGCATATTGGGTTGGGGACCACTCTTCTCCTGCATGGCCTCACCTTAACTGATTGCAAGTGTAATGACCCTATCTGGAAATAAGTCTACATTCTGAGGCACTGGAGGTGAGGTCTTTCACAAGTGAACACTTGGGGAACACAATTTAACCCATAGGATGGGTAACCCCTACCCAGTTATCTCTGGAAGCTCTATCTTAATCGTTCCACCCTCTTCCAGAACTGGTCTTTGGCTAACATCACTTCAGGTATCCCTCAACTGTAGCCCCGCCCAACTGTCCTGATGTGGTCTCTGGCCCAAGCTTAGTCACTTCCTCTGTCTTTCAGTCACACCACAGGGCCCATGGTTGCTTGCATCTGCCTGTTTCATTTCTTTTTGGCTTATCCTTTTGCCAAATTCGCAGGTTATCTATTTCACTCTCTCTCACATCCCATTCAGACATCACATCTATACTACATACTGGAGGTGCATTGTTTCTCCACGGATACACGTGAAGACATGTGGGAATCCACACTCTAGGGACTATGGAAAAGGAGTCTGTTTATCCAGCTTATTCTGCATCACCATGTTGCAAACATCCTGTCCCTCTGGCCTCATCAGCTCCCCATTCTGCTTCTATCCTTTGATTCAGCTGCTCAGATCAGTGACCAGAGCTGAATAAACAAACCACATGCAGGATAGCATCATGACCTTTTCACAGAATGCCCTAGGGACAGCACGTGGTTGATGTGGTGTTGCAAGCCCCTAGAAGGGACTTTCTTTCTTTCTCATCCTATCAGGGTGGTATCTGGTATTGTATGAGCTGGACTGGTGCTTGGGTCAACTGAAGTTTCCATCCTTGCCCAGGTCACCTAAACTGTGCTAACTATTAAGTTAGATTATAGGCTCAGGCTCTCCCACAAGGTAAGCCTATATCAGAGCTGTACTGCCTTGTGTTGTACTGTTGAGTGCTGTTGAGCTTCTGTTAGAGACTGGGTGACCTAAGGTGAGAGTTCTACTAGTTAACAGGCATTTAGGTATAGGATGATGGATTTTGGGGCCTCCTTAAAGTAACCTTGGGTCATTTGTCTTGGCCAGGATTTACTTTCAAGTCTTAGAATGAAGCTGTGACGCATGTGGGCTCAAGGGAAAGACCATAGGCTGTGATTGACTAGTCATGGGTCCCAAATAAGTTCTGTCCCCTCCTCTACAGAGCATTGAGAGGAAAGACTATAACCTGTATGCTACATGGACGCATAGGTTGTTTGCTCATGACAGATCATTCTTTTTTTAATTTTTTTTACTGTTGCTCTAGTTTTTTTCTTTTTAAAAAATTTTATTGTGGTTGTATTACATCCATCCCCTTTTTGCTCCCCTCTGTCCCACTCCCCACGCACCCATTCCCCCCAAAGTTAATCCCACCGTTTGTCCATATCCATGGTTCCTTTATACTAGGTTCTTGTCTAAACTGCTCCCTTTCCTTGCCTTTTCCTCCCCCCAACCCCCAACCCCCTTCCCTCTGACCACTGAAGGCTTATTCACTGTATTCACATATTTGGTTCTGTTTTGCTTGTTGTTAGTTTTGTTCATTATTGTCCTGTAATGGGTGAGATCATATGATACTTGTCCTTCACTGACTGGCTTATTTCACTAAGCATAATACTCTCCAGTTTAATCCTTGTTGTTGCAAAGGGTAGTAGTTCCTTCTTTCTTTCTGCTGTGTAGTACTTCATTGTGTAAATGTACCAAAGTCTTTTGATCCAACCATCCACTAATGGGCACTTAGGCTGTTTCCAGCACTTGGCTATTGTAAATAGTGCTGCTATGAACATAGGTGTACATAGGTTCTTCTGAATTGGTGTTTCAGGATTCTTTGGGTATATTCTACGTAGTGGAATTTCTGGATCAAAAGGTAGTTCCACTTTCAGTTTTTAAAGGAAACCCCATACTATTTTCCACAGTGGCTGCACCAGCCTACATTCCCACCAACAGTGCACCAGGATTCCCTTTGCCCCACATCCTTGCCAACACTTGTTTTGTTGATTTGTTGATGATTGCCATTCTGACAGGGGTGAGGTGGTATCTTATTGTGGTTTTAATTTGCATCTTTCTAATGGCAAGTAATTTGGAGCCTTATTTCATTTGCCTTTGGACCCTTTGTATGTCTTCCTTAGAGAGGTGTCTGTTTAGGTCTTTTGCCCTTTTTTTAATTGTGCTTTCTGTCTCCCTGGTGTTGAGTCCCATAAGTTCTTTATATATTTTGGAGATTAAACCCTTGTCTGAGGTATCATTGGCAAATATGTTTTCCCATACAGTTGGTTCCCTTTGAATTTTGCTGGTGTTTTCTTTGGCTGAAGAGAAACTTTTCAATTTGATATAGTCCCATTTGTTGATTTGCTCTTTTTTAAAAAAAAATATTTTATTTCATTATTCTTAGAAAGAGGGGAAGGGAGAAAGGCAGAGAGGGAGAGAGACATCAATGTATGGTTGTGTTTCACCTGCCTCCAGCTACAGACCTGACTGGAGACCGGGCTTGCAACCTGGTTATGTGCCCTGGCTGGGGAATCGAACCTGAGACCTTTGGGTTCAGAGGTCTTAACCACTGTGCTCCCAGCCAGGGCTGTTGATATGTTTTTTTATTTCCTTTGCCCTTGGTGAAGTATCGGTAAACATATTGCTGCCTAGGATATCAAAAAGTTTACTGCCTATATTTTTCTCCAGGATCTTTTTGGTGACACTGCTTATGTTTAAATCCTTTATCCATCTTGAGTTTATTCCGGTGTATGGTGTAAGTTGGTGGTCTAGTTTTATCTTTTAGCATGCTGCTGTCCAATTCTCCCAACACCATTTGCTGAAGAGACTGTTTTTACTCCATTTTATGTTCCTTCCCCCTTTGTCGAATATTAGTTGACCATGGAGTCCTGGGTTAATTTCTGGGCTCTCTATTCTTTTCCATTGATCTATATGTCTATACTTATGTCAGTACCAGATAGTTTTGATGAAAGTAGCCTTGTAGTATGGTTTGAAGTCCGGTATTGTGATTCCTCCTACCTTTTTCTCCTTTCTCAAGATTGCTGTGGCTATTCGTGGGCGTTTTTGGCTCCATATAAATTTTTGAAGTATTTTTTCTATTTCTGTGAAGTCTGTCATTGGTATTTTAATTGGGAT
Source organism: Noctilio leporinus (assembly GCA_004026585.1). Lineage (NCBI taxonomy): Eukaryota > Metazoa > Chordata > Mammalia > Chiroptera > Noctilionidae > Noctilio > Noctilio leporinus. The sequence goes on from PVIW01013324.1 coordinate 25,819, forward strand.
TGCATTGAATCTGTAGATTGCTTTGGGTAGTATGGACATTTTAATGATGTTAATTCTTCCCATCCACCTCCCCACCCACCCTTTCCCCCCAAAGTCAATCCCACCTGTTGTCCATGTCCATGGTTCCTTTATACTAGGTTCTTTAAATGTTTGGTAAAATTCCCCTGTGTAGTCATCCAGTCCGGGGTTTTTGTGCTTTGGGAGATTTTGGATTACTTCTTTAATTTCACTAGTTGTTATTGGCCTATTCAGGCTTTTTGCTTCTTCTGGGTTCAGTTTTGGTAGATTATACTTTTCCAGAAATGTGTCCATTTCATCCAGGTTGTCATATTTTTTGTCATAGAGTTGTTTGTAGTAATTTCTTACAATCTTTTGTGTTTCTGAGGCATCAGTTGTAATTTCTCCTCTGTCAGTTCTGACTCTGTTTATTTGGGCCCTCTCTCTCTTTTTCTTGATGAGTCTCGATTAACGCTTGTCAATTTTCTTTATTTTTTCAAAGAACCAGCTCCTGGATCTGTTGATTCTTCTAATTGTAGTTTGAATCTCTGAGTTATTTAGTTCTGTTCTGATCTTGATGATTTCCTTCCTTCTACTTGCTCTGGGCTTTGTTTCTTGTTGCTCCTCTAGTTCTTGCAGCTTTGTGGTTAGGTCGTTTTTATAAACTTCTTGTGACCTTTTCAGGAAGGCCTGTATTGCTATAAATTTCCCTCTGAGCACTGCCTTTGCTGTATCCCATAGGTTTTGGGCTGTTGTGTGTTCATTGTCATTTGTTTGCAGGAACTTTTTGATTTCATCTTTGATCTCATTGTTGACCCCTTCATTGCTTAAAAGCATGTTATTCAGTCTCCATGAGTTAGGGAATTTTTGTTTTTTCCCTTGAGATTGGTTTCTAGTTTCAAGCCATTGTGATCTGTGAATATGCTTTGTATGATTTCAATTTTCCAGTATTTATGGAGGCTTGTCTTGTGACATACCATGTGGTCTATCCTGGAGTATGATCCATGTGCATTTGAAAAGCTTTGGTTCATTTACACAATGGAATTCTATATGGCAGAAAGAAAGAAGGAACTTGTACCCTTTGCAACAACATGGATGGAACTGGAGAGTATTATGCTTAGTGAAATAAGCCAGTCAGTGAAGGACAGGTATCATATGATATCACCCATTACGGGACAATAATGAGCAAAACTAACAACAAGCAAAACAGAACCAAGTG
>PVIW01013325.1:0-27871 GCA_004026585.1 Noctilio leporinus
GAAAGTTCTGACTATGCCTGTGTGTGTACTTATTTTAGCTAAACAAGGTCTGTCTAGAAAGTATCCAACCATGCAAAATGAAAAAGACCTTTACTGAAGGAGATATAAGAAAGATTGTGAATGGGTGAGTGGGGAGGGAGACAGAGGGGAGCAAAAAGAGGATGGATGTAATACAACAACAATAAAATTTAAAAAAAAAGAAAGAAAGATTGTACGTAGGACCATGATGCCTCAGTCCCCTTGCCTCACACAGTTCTTCCAGTCGCTATCAGCTGCCCTGAAATTATTTTCCTGAATCTCATTGACTGTCTAAAATCTCTTTCCTTTCAAAGGTGAGTTTAGTTTTGGGAAAAGCCAGAAGTTACAGGGTGCCAAATCTGGGCTGTAGGGAGGCTGAGTCACCTGGGTGATTTGACATTTTGCCAAAAAACTCTGCACAAGATGTGATGGTATTTCAGTATCATGTAAGACAGACAGTGGCGAAAAAATACTAAAGTAAGGCAATCATGCCATGAGGCTGGTGGAATAATCCAGAAAAGGAAACTTCAAGGCCTAGCCTATAAATGACGAAATAGGGTAATGTAGAGAAAGAGAGGCTGAACCTGAAAAGCAGTTAAAAGAATGAAACATCTACCTTTTGGGATGCACATCATAAAAACAAGGACCAATAAATCAAGTAAGTCCTAAGAATCCAGATTTTCTAATTAGGAAGACCCAAAGACTAGGGGTGCTTTAAGAGAGATAGAAGAACTAAAAAGAAGCCTGTTTGTTCATGGCTCTGATTTTGGTGATGTTACATTAATAAATGATACTTTATTTAGGGTTGTCATATCAGCTTTAAGAAATAAAATACCCCAGACAAGTGAGAATCATTTAAGTAGAGTTAATTGAGGATGACATGGGAATGTATGAACTCTGAGGAGAGAACAGGAGGAACAAAAGGTTTTACTGATGAAAACTTTTGTGTAGCTTTGAGCCTACAGATACACATTTGCCCACTTGAGGCCATATGTCAAAACCTTCCACAACCTATCTGTGACTTCTTTGAAAATGAGACCTACAAATCTGTGACAAAAGCCAGTGCAGTAATTAATGACGAAGAAGAATTGGCTCGTGTTTCATTAGCCAGACTCTCTAACTCAAAACTGTAGCCTATTTAATACACATCTTCCATTTCTGCTCCAAGAGCCCATTAAACGTGACTCTCCCTGCCTTTGTTTGTTGGGAACACAGCCCGAGGGTGGGATCCAGTCAGCAAGTGAGGCAAAGGAGGAGAAGTGCAGAAAAGGGCAGGGCCAACAAAGCCACTCGAAATGATTATCATAAATGGTTTCAAGCAGTAGCGTTAGCAGGCGGGCTGTATATTACACAAATATCAAGTGAGTTCCCATAGGGTTGGTAACCCACTTGATAAAAAATGCCAATAAACCTTGATTCAATTAGTTAATTACGTCTCATAGGGGACTGCGTGAAAAAGGTGAAGGGATTTAGAAGTACAGGTTGGTAGTTACAGAACAGTGGGGGGGGGGGGGTAAAATGCAGCAAAGGGAATACAATCAATAATATTGTAGTAACTATGTACGGTGCCAGGGCGTACTGGAAATACTGGTGTGGGGGACTTTGTAAAGTGCATGATTGTCTAACCGCTATGCTGTACACCTGAAACTACCACCAAATAATACTGAATGTAAAGAACGCTTCCAGTTCAAGTACAATAAGTGAAAACTGATGCCTCACAGAACATTAAGAAAATGAAATTTATCCTGAAAACGAGATAAAGCTTCCGCTAAAATCAAAGCCATGCCCTTGAGCTTTTGTTCCCAACCTTTCACCCTCGATGCTCCTTCCTTGCTCTACTCACGTGAGCGTAACTCAGGAAGAAGAGCTGGTTGTTGGTGAAGGTGATACCTGGTAGAAGAGGCTCCTCAACTCCCTGCCTCTTGTCATTTATCCACTTCCTGTAAGCCTGGTGAGAGAGGCCGAACAGAGAGATGATCCTGTGCAAGAATGGCTTTTCTCTTTTACCATCCAGCGCAGAGATGGCAAATACACCCTGTACTATGTGTACAATGCACCTCGTCAAGGTTTCTGGTGAGAGAACAAACCTAAAAATGCAAGTCAATGTTGTATTGCTTAACAGGGAGGTGGTTTCACCCGCAAAAGGACCTTACATTCAATAAATACCGAAGTAGTGGGAACAAAGAGTTCACTTGTTAAATGGCAACCCTTCCCCCACAAAAACATACTCTTTCTCTTCCTACCATGGAACAAACAAATCTAACCAAGTGACAAGGCCTGTGGAAACACACTTTCAGGTCACCACACTGCCAAGTAGGAGGGAAAACTATCAACAACCACCATCATCTTGTAAAATAAAATATATTTTAACTAGAATAGAGGAAGGATGTAATCTCGGAATAGCAGCCTTGGTCTTTTCATTGAATGCATTTAGCTTGATGAAAATCTTTCCAAAGCATCCTTATGTTTCTTGTTTAACCATGGACAGGTGGATGATGAAAACATTACTATGGACTCTTACCTGGCCCGTTATGTGAGAACCACTGGCCTCTGGTCATTATATAAAAGTTTGGTACTTTAAGAGAAAATTATAAGGAAAGAAAACTCATATGAACGTAGCCCTGAGATTTCTGTAGCATGCATGCTTTGATCTTATTATGAATGTTATCTTCTGAAAACTATCTTTTAAATACATGATTCTTTAGTCTTTAGGAAGTGACTTTACACTTCAAAAAGAAGAGAAAGAAATTCATGCAATAGACTATAATAGTCAATAGTAAAATATAATACGATTTACAAAACTTCACAGAATTAACGAAAATCTTAACCCTCAAGAACAAGCCTACAGTGTAACCTGAGGTGCACTCATCTGGTGTTTGGAGCCTCATTTGCAAAATCACGGCAGCTGTTGCAGTACATACTCTGAAAGCTTCCCGCAGACCGCCATTATCAGCAATATTTTCTCCCAGGGTCCTCTTCCCCTTCACCTAACAAAAAGAAAAAGAAAAACGAGCGTTTCATAGTCAACTATCATTCAGCAAGACACATAAATATGATAGCAAGAAAAAGGGCCACATTTTGAAGATAAAATTACATCCAATAAATAAGAGGTAGTTATAATACAATATATTGTGAAATAGCAAACTAACTCCAACAAGGTGCTCGTGAAAATAGTAATTTCTACTTTATTATCCATCACATTTCTTGCTTGCCTACCTCTTTATTCTTAGCCATTTAGCCAGCTCCAATAGAATGTTAAAAATACCCTGAGCGACTAGTTTAATGGGGAAAAAAAAATAGAAATGTCAACATATAGATTACTTTGATTGATTTGCATCTTATGAGTATTATTTTCAGTGTGCTTGTGTTTCCAAAAATTTACCAGCACACAGGAACAAGAGTTCAAGACCAGCCATCACCATTTCACCTGCAGCAATGTCCATGAAAAGGTAAAAGGAGTTCTCATAGGGAACAAAAATCAAACAGAAGTAGCACTGACCACAAGATCGAGGTTTGCAATACGTATGCTAGCCAGCGAAGCACAGTGAAGAAATTCTTACAAACACCTGAAAACTGTTCCTTAGACCCTTAAATAGGCTAGGACAAAGCACCTAAACCAGTACAGCCCACAAGTCAAAACTTCAGCCTGCCGCTGTGTTCGTACAGACTGCAAGGTAAGACTAGATTTTACAGTTTTCGGTCATCAGTGGAGGGAGGGGCATCAAAAGCAGCATAATATTTCGTGGCATGTGAAAATTTTATGAAGTCCAAATTTCAGTGTTCACAATTCAGGTTTTATTGGAACACAGCAATGCCTGTTCGTGTACATCTTGTCTCTGGTTGTTTTATCGCTACTTCGGCAAGGCTGAGTAGCTGCAACAGAGACCTGTCAGTCCCCAAAGCCCACATTATTTACCGCCTGGCCCTTTATGAAGCAAATTTTCCCATCCCTGCATAGGAGGCAGAATCATGCTCCCTGCCAAAAGCTATCATCTATGCCCTCATCCCTGAAACCCGTGAAAATGTCACCTAATGTGGCAGAAGAAACTTTTCAAACATGATTAAGGTTAGGATCTCAAGATGAAGACGTTACCTTGCATTGTCTAAGTGTGTCCAATAGAATTACAAGGGTCCTTTTCAATAGAGAAAGAGGAAGTTAGGAGAGTGTCTCAGAGTGATGTAATGTGGGGAGACTCAGCCCGTCATTGCTGGCTTTAAAGATGGAAAGGACCATGAGCCAAGGTCTGTGGGCAGCCTCTAAAAGCTGGGACAGGTAAAGAAACAGACTCTTCCTGAGAGCAGCTAGAAAAGAAAGTAGTCTTCGTGACACCTTGATTTTAGCCTGCTGAGACCGGAGTCAGACATACTGAATGAAACAATAATAAATTTGTGTCATTTCAAGTCACTAATTTGTAGTAATTTGCTATAGCAGCATCAGGGAACAGTAGAGCCAGCTCTAAACCTTCAAGCCATGGACCATATCAACTCTTTAGTTTCAAGGTAGCAGACCACCCATGTATCAGGCAATACTAAGGAATGAAAATAAATCTTCTGATAGCACTGATCTCTGGTCAGTCAAGGCATTGCCAGCTTCAGCCCCCCAAAGTGCCCACTCCTGCTTTGCATACATCCTGTCACTATCATCCTCCAAGGGAAGTTCTGCTCCCACCATCCTTGCTTAACAAATGAGGAATCACAGGCTCAGTGTATAACTGATGTCATTGGTAGTGACACACCAGATCTCCTTGACTACCAGGACCACATGTCCATTCTACCAGCTCAGGAAGGTGAAGCTTGGCTTAGGGAAACTGTCTCACGCGGGGGTTCTGGGGCGGTGATACCCCACCTCTCAGTAGCTGACCGAGAGCAGTTAGAGCAGCCCCCTGCCACGGGCTGAACCATTCCTGTGGTACAGTTCATGCTCCAGAACCCTCTTCAGGGTCAGGCTGAGGCCAGACTTCTGAAGCCAACATGTTTTCCTCCCTCTACTACTCTTTTCTCCTGAAACAACTTCCACAATAAATCATTTACCCAAGAAACCCCTTCTTGGGCACTACATCTAGTGAATCTGACTGAGACAAAATTATTCACTGAACTGTCCACATGTCACAGGGACGCAAACCCAAGCAGTCTGTCACCAGAGCCCTCGCCCTGTAATATGCTACCTTCTCACGTGTGAACTACTACAGGCTCCTGTGTTCCTATATCCACTCATGCGCAAGTGTAATCACCCTTGTTCCCCTAAATTAGAGGACTGGGGAGCAGCCCATCCCTCTGGCTCCTGCCACTCCAGCCACTCCAGTAACCACACGGCCCTGCATTTCTCTCTCAGGATTCAACAGCTGCTGACAGTCACTTCTGTGGTGTTGCACTGAGCTGTTCCCAATCCACTGCAAAGGAGGATTCAGGCACAGCAGTCTGGCTGCCACAGATGGTTTAAAAGTCAGGAGAACCAAGCCAGTGTTTACAAACAATGTTCCCTTTCAAAATGCACTGATTCGTTTTTACCTGAATTCTTCTGCAATGGGGAACAACAAAAGTATAGTAACTTTAAGGCACAGCAAGGGCTTGGTGCTTTCCTGGCTCCAGTAAGCTCTTAAGATGGCCTACATGCTTCGGTAGGGAACCAAGAGGCCCTGAGGAAACCATGTGACAATATTCTACTGGTCCACTCCAATCCCAGTTCCTCCGCTTCTTTTAGGTGCCGTGCCCTTGAGCAGATAAATTAGGAACATACAGTGTGTACATGTGTGGTTTAGAGGTAGGTCTTCCTCTAGATCCATCAACTACCAACAAGCCTTCCTTGTTGATCTCATACTGTCAAATAGAGTGAGACAAATTTCTGTCTTATAATTATGAAAGCAGGAACAGGAAATGAGATGGAAACCTACCGGGAAAAATTAATAGTGGGGGAAAGGGCATAAAAATGAACCTGATCAAACCAAAAAAATAAAGGCAAGTGAAATAAAAACAACATAGGAGAGATACTTAGAAAATCATATTTGAAAACCTAAAACAAGAACCAAGGCCTGGCTGTTGTGGCTCAGTGGGTTGAGGGCTAGCCTGTGAACCAAAGGGTCACTAGTTCAATTCCTGGTCAGGGCACATGCCTGGGTTGCAGGCCAGTCCCTTAGTGGTACCATGCCAGAGACAACCACACATTGATGTTTCTCCTTTTCTTTCTCCCTCCCTTCCCCTCACTCTAAAAATAAATAAAATCTTTAAGAAAGAGCCAAACAAGCCCCAGCTGGTGGCACAGTGGATAAGGTGCCGGCCTGGGAACCCAAAGGTCACCAGTTAGATTCCTAGCCAGGGCACATAACCAGGTCTCCCGCCAGGTTGTAGCTGGAGGCAGGTGAAATGCAACCACACATGGATGTCTCTCTCCCTTCCCCTCTCTCTGAAAATAATAAATAAAATATTTTTTAAAAGAAAAGAAAGAACCAAACGGGGGAAAGCACATCACGTTCTTGAACAAAATTATATAATAAAATGTTAATTTCATATATTTAATGCTATTTAACCTAGAATCCAATGGAATTTTCCTTGGAGGAGAGGGAAGGAATGGGCAAAATGATTTTGGAGTGCATACAGAGGTATATTTTCCAGAGAATGGCCAAGAATATCAAAGGAAAACAGTGAGAGAGAACTTGTATTGACAGATACCAGAACAATGTGTATACCCACAGTAATAAGGCTTTGGTAAAGAAATCAACAAATAGATCAGGAAAACAGAATATATAATCCAGAAAGTCATCTTGGGATATATGAGATTCTCATACTTGACTGAGATTCTAATAACTGACCAACATTCGGCTCAGTGAGGAAAAAAAAAATGTCTTTTAATCAATGATGCTAGATCAACTGGCTATCATTCTGGAAGAAAACGAAAGTGAACTCTCATATTAAACTCCATAGAAAAATAAGTTTCACATGCATGAAGATTTAAATGTAAAATGACAAAACAACAAAAACCTCAGAAAAGCTAGACTACAAATACGATTAGAATGGAAATGCAGAAAACATTTCTTAATATAGGAATGTTTAATTTTTATGTCAAAAGATACTGTATACGGAGTCCAATGGATGAATAACATTTGGAGGAAAATACTATAATGTAAATGACAGACAAAATTTTAACATCTACAATAGTTAAAAATGGTCATAAGGTGACAAAATAACTCAATAAATAAATGATCTTTCATACATAAATATGAACTATTATGTAGTTCATATGGGAATATGAACTATTATAATGCAATGGTAACAGCACAAACTATCTATCCTATAGGGAAAAAGAATATGTGCATAATAAGAGGATGTACTGTGGTAGAAGTTATCGTGAAAAATAATTGGAGATAAAATGTAACCCCTGAACAAGAGGTTAGTTGACACTGTGGACACTTAGGCAGTCACTGAAAACACTGAGCTAAAGATAAGTGTGTGTGTGTATGAAAAAGTGCACCAGAGTCACTAAAGATGGATTGTAGGTAGGTAAAATAAAGAAAGGGAAAGGAAGTGGCAGTGAAGACAAAAAAGAAAACAAAATTTCACATGCACAAACACATACATAAAATTTCCTTTGTGCCTTTATGGAAATTTATATATATATATATATATATATATACATATAATAGAAAGTAAACATTTTATTTTTTGAAAATAAGCATTTTAAAAGTACACGTATTTTGTTCAAAATTCTGTAAGAATTCTCAACCAATTCTGAGTCATTAGTTCATACTAATGAGGTTTTATTTCAATGATTTAAGTGGAGAGGGGACTGGCTATAGGAAAGAGGGGTGGGCTGGGTGGAGGGGGCAAAAGGAAAAAAATGGGACAACTGTAATAGAACAAACAATACAAAAAATTTAAAGAGACAAATCTAGACCTGGCTGGTGTGGCTCAGTGGATTGAGTGATGGCTTGTGAACCAAAGGGTTGCAGGTTTGATTCCCAGCCAAGGCACATGCCTGCGGTGGGGGCCAGGTCTCCAGTTGGGAGTGCACAAGAGGCAACCACACACTGATGTTTCTCTCCCTCTCTTCCCCTCTCTCTAAAAATAAATAAAACCTTTATATAAATAAATCTATTTCCTAAGATGGAAATGAACAAACCAACCAACCTAAGCAATAGTTTGGAAGGCAATGTTTTTAAATAAAGTGGAATGTAGACTTCTAAAAATTTTGTTTTTTGTTTGCTACAGGATTTTCCCCATTAATCTGAATCTAGGAAAACAAACAAATGTTTAGGCATGTGAGTCCCAAACTTTGCCTTGTATCAAGAAACACTGGAAAGCCTGTGACAAGACTCCATGCCCCACCCCTATGAAACTCTGGGTCAGTAAGTCCAGAGTAAGACTCAAGAATCTGCATTTCTAATAACCTAACTTTACACAAAAAAGGAACTAGATAAAGAAGAAAATGAAGCACAAGGGCCGTTGTCCTACCTTTCAGTATAAAAAACCCAAAAGCCCTGGCTGGTAGCACAGTGGATAAGGCGCTGGCCTGCGAACCCAAAGGTCGCAGGTTCAATTCCCCAGCCAGGGCACATAACAAGGTTGCAAACCAGGTCTCCAGTCAGGTCTGTGGCTGGAGGCAGGTGAAACGCAACCATACATTGATGTCTTTCTCCCTCTCTGCCTCTCTCCCTTCCCCTCTTTCTAAAAATAATAAAATAAAATCTTAAAAAAAAACCCAAAAGCCTACGGGTGACCAGGTATCTTGTTCAGGACTAAAAGGTAGAATTTGTCCCTTGCCATCCTATGGCTACCAGATGACTATAACATAAATCCATGCCTCTTTCAGTTAATACCTAAAATTTCTTAGACTACTATACACTTGGACTTTGACTATCTCCCAAAATACAGCACATCTTGACACAATCTTCCTACCCAAACATGCATGAATTTGGGGGTGGGGAGAATCTGGTGAAAGACAAACACCATATGATCTCACCTAATACAGGAAACTAGTGAGCAAAACAAATGAGCAAAACAGAACCAGAGGCATGGAAACAAGGAGCAGACTGACAGTGACCAGAGGGGAGGGGGAGGGAGAAGGCAGGAAGGAGGTGAAGAGTTTAGCCAAGGAACATGTATAAATGGCCCATGGACATGAACAACAAGGTGGGGACTGACTGTGGGAGAGGGGATGAGGAGGGTGGGGCAGGAGAGAACAATGGCAGGGGAAATGGGACAATAGTAATAGAACAATAAACAAATAAATAAATAATTTTTAAAGATTTTATTCATTATTTTTAGAGAGAAGGGCAGGGAGGGAGGAAGAAATGAAGAGAGACATTACTATGTGGTTGCCTTTCCCCTGCCTCCAGCTACAGGCCTGGCTGGAGACCTGGCTTGCAACCTGGTTATAGGCCCTGGCTGGGGAATCGAACCAGTGACCTTTGGGTTTGCAGACCGGGGCCTATCCACTGAGCCACCAGCCAGGGCACAATACATTAATTTTTTTTTAAAGATTTTGTATTTCTAACAAGCTCCCAGGGGCAATAGAAGCTGCTGGCTGGGAACCACACTTCGAGAACCAAGGGTTTAAAGCCAGCGGAAGTGCAGGTGGGAAAAAATGACCCACAAGATGCCAGTTATGCCTGTTATACTCACATGCAAGCCGGCTTTCTTCCAGTAATAGTTGCTATACTGGTTTACCATGCACTTGGTTTTTTCCTTAAACTTTTCTTCAGAGTCAAGAGACCACCAAGGATCCAGGTTCCCATTTTTATCATATTTTCTCCCTAGCAAGGAAAAAGTTCAGACATTTGTGTTACTTACGGAAATCATTCATCTTCCCCAGCCTTCCCTTTGAAAAGCCTGAAAAAAGCAGTCTGAGTAATAGGCCTACTCTTAGCAGCAACCCCTGCCTCCTGCCCAGTGTCACGGGTGAATCGTAAAAAGAGGGAAAAGGAGAAGGAGGCTTGATACAATTCTTTCTTTCTGAGCAACAAAGAGCATTCTAATAATAAGACTCATTAGTGTATGGCATGCACCATTCTTAACCGATCTCGGATTCTTTATTTTCACCCGATCTGACCCAAGATGTTCTCTGGATCGCGCAATGGAGTGGCTTCATTCAGAAAGCCCATGGTGGAGGCTGGAACACAACTATCACTGAAATTCCAAACGCTCCATGGGAACAGCCCCAGGGAGTCATTCACACCCAGCAACCACAGCCCCTGACTCAGCTCGATGGGACCATGCTTCTTCCAAGCTGCAGGAACTGAGAGACACATTAAACCTGTGGTATGAATCATTCCTCAGTGATCAGTGTGGATGGAAGGCCCATCTGTCCTGCTTTGACAAGGACAGTTGCTCTAAAAAGAGAACTTGGAACCAGAATGGAAATCTCCAAAACATAATGGGAAAAAAGGTGAGTGCTCCATGCTTTTTTGCTACCGGCTCACTCTTCACTTTCTCAAGGGCCTTCAATAAATGTTGGGTGTATCTGAACTATCTTCTATACTCACTCAATGTTACTAATGGTTTCAATTTAATTATGCAGTGAACTTTGTTGGGCATATAAGACAGTCCCCTGAGCAAAGGTATTAACTGGAACAATCCAAAGCTGTTCAATAAGGCTGGATGCCACTACTACCCTCCTGGGAGAGCACACAGTCGCTGTCCTCCACCCACTAACCAACCAATTATTGAGTAGTTATTGGGTACGTCTGTATATGTGCAGTGCACTGGTCTAAGTACTGATTGCAGAGCGAAATTGCCACCATCAGGTTCTGTCCTCTGAGAGACCATCCTGGCGGCCTCCAGAAGATTGAGGGAGAGCTGTACTTACATTTCCCAGGAAGAGAGAGGCTCAGAACCAAGAGACCACTCACCACTGGCTTTGGTTCCTTAGCTAAGACTATCTTCCCAGATTAACCAAACATGCCAAGATACACAGTGTAGCTCCGGGGATGCAGATGACTACAAGGTGGCTGTACTTTAACAGGGAGTGGAAACAGGGGAGCACAAAACCCATGGGATTAAGGAAAGGCCACCTAGTGGGAGCACAGGAAAAACTGCCCCAAAGGAGAAGAACCAAAAGGGTCTCTGGTTCTGCGTGGGCATCCAGGAAAGAATGCTGGAGATACCACCGACAGGGAAGACAGAGGTCCCTCTACCAAATACTGCCTTGGGCCAGCTGGGTTCAAGTCTTCATGTAAATCTTTGTGTAGTTGTAGATATGATATTAGTTTGCTGCTAATTCACAAGTTTGAGAGATTACACATGGCTTCCCAATAACATTCCAAACTTAAAGGAAAAGGGAACATTGATTAAAAGTGATAACGCTCAAAGAGCAACCATTTCTTTATGCCATATTCTGCTCTTTTGCTTAAATGTCATCAAGGGACACAGTATATTCTACATTATGCATTATTAGACAAGGGCAGCCTTTTGAAAAATCTGAATATGTGCCAGCATAGAGAAAAACAGAGCTTAAGCATTGCGTCATCCTTGAATAGTATAAAGGAACCAGTCAGCCAAGCTCCAGATCCCTAACTCACTGCGCCTTAATTTGCCAGCATGTATAATCATCCCTGGAGCAGAGCTCACACCTCGGGGGGCGGGGGGGAACATCTCCACACAGTGAATAAAGAAATGACAAAGGGAGGAAATTATAAAATAATTCCTATAATTATTGTGGCAGAGACAGCAATTCTGATCCAAGTGCAAAGCTAAATTCGTTGAAGTTATAAGGTCTTTTTTTTTTTTTTTTAAACATCAATGTATGGTTGCCTTTCACCTGCCTCTAGCTACAGACCTGGCTGGAGACCTGGCTGGAGACCTGGCTTGCAACCTGGTTATGTGCCCCGGCTGGGAATCGAACCAGCAACCTTTGGGTTTGCAGGCTGGTGCCTATTGGAGCCATCAACCAGGGCTTTTTTTTTTTTTAGTATAAGGTCATTTTTTCATCATTCTATCTCATCACCAATAAGAACAATGATTTCTTTGTTGCCTGCTACCACTGCAAGACATGGGGAGAAGTTTTCAATCAGCAATCATACTGCATTGGATCATCTTCAATCTGTGATAATGCCACTATGCAAAAACAATAGCATCAATTAACGTCCCCAGAGTCAACGTTCCCCTGCAAGCAGCAGCTAATACAGTGAACCAGTACTTACCGTTATTATCAAATCCATGTGTAAATTCGTGTCCCACAATTACTCCTATAGCTCCGTAACTCAGAGATCTACAGCAGAAACATATCATTCGGGGAAAATTATAAGCATGAATCTCAGAGCATAATCCTTTCATTTTTTCCATGAAAAGCTAAGATAATCTGCTTTGTAGTAATCATATCAATAATAACCACAAAACTGTAAAAAAAATGAAAACTTCTCATTGAAATGGACAAAGGAAATATAAAATCTAACATTATGACCATGTATGGGCCTTATTTCTCCTACCCTGTGAAAGAGATGGTTTCTCAAGCCCCTTTCAGCCCTGATTCAGTATCAGCTCTAGCTGTGTTTTATATTTATAAACACCCAGAGCAGCAGCAGGGTTTGAGAAGATCCTGTCAATAAACATACCACTTATTTTTTATCTGGGAACCTGCTGAAAAGCCACTATCGACATGGAAGTTAAACTGTTTTCCAAATGTGGTCATAAGGAAGGAACAGAGCAGAGAGGAAAAGGAACCACCCTGCTGTCAAGAGCTGTCACGTGCTTCCCCTTCTGTGACCAACAAGCTCACAAGGGAATGGCAAAGACTGGGAGGCCTTAGCCAGATTTGGAGAAGACATTTTTGTCATTTCTCTTCCCTCCTGAAGAGGCACATGGCAATTACCAGCAAGGACAACCACTGACGATTCCCAACACCCTGAATGCATGTGTCCCCTCCTCCCATTAAGAGGAGGTCTGTCTCCTTGCCCTTGAATCTGGACGGGCTTCAGGACTTGCCATGCCCAACAGAATGCAATGGAAGGGGCTGAATGTGGCTTCTGGGCCTAGGCCTTAACAGGCCTTGTAGCTTCGAGTTTTCCCACCTTGGAACTCAACGCAACATAAAGAAGCTGGACTAATCCTATGGAGACAGAGAGGCTTAGCAAAGCAAGCAAGAGACACCAGAAGTTGAGAGATTTCTTTTAAAGTAAGTGAGGGACAGCCCTGACCAGTGTAGCTCAGTTTGCTGGACATCGTCCTGCAAAGCAAAAGATCACTGGTTGGTTGGATTCTGGTCGGGGCGCAAGCCTGGGTTAAGGGTTTGGTACCAGGTCAGGGGCACGTACAAGAGGCGGTCGATCAATGTTTCTCTCCCTCCCTTCCTTCCTCTGTCGAAAAATAAAAAAATAAAATCTTTAAAAAAGAGAGAGAGGAAGTGACAGAGAGAGAGGCCCAGCCAGGCCCCGGCCATTTAAGCCACTTGAACTGGGACATCAGACATGTGAGCAAAGTCATCTTAGATCCTCTGGTCCCAGCTGTCTTGGCTGAGTCTTGCCCAACTTGCAAAATCATGTGACAATAGTGGTGGTTTGGTGGTGCTGTGTTACGTAGAAATAGATAACTGAAACAGAAGAATATTAATGATACATGAGAAAATCAATAATGCAGCTTTAATTCCCTGTTGACAGCAAGCCCTGTGCATTTGTGAAATCCACATAAATGTGTGTAGGACCTTCTGTCTCAGCTTTAAGTTCCCAGAAGGTCAAAGCATTACCTTCCTGACCTCTGCTAAATTCTCTGTACCTAGTACATAGAAAGTAACAATTATTTAACTAATTGATTGATTTGATCATTTCATGTAAGTGACGATTGATATGTAACTTATTTTAGTCATTTAATGTGTGGATAAGGACTATAAACAACTTAAAAATCTTAATATGAGGATAACTTTCTGAGATTTGCAATTATGCTAAAAATATTTCACAGTTGCTTCCTGACATGCAACATCAAAGTAACACAGCACATAGGTAGGACCCAAAAGTGGAAGGAACAACAATTTTTGAAGCAACAATTATTATAGGACATAATGATCCTTAACATGCTAATTGTTTGTCTCAACTATACCCAAGGAAGTGCTGTATGGTTTCTTTTTTCCCCTTGGTGGAAATTCTCGCCTTTGTTATTTCTTTCCTGCAAGGTAATTTGCATTTGAAAAAACGCTTCCTACTGTTTTTCCATCACTGCAAACCTTCATTAAAGAAGTAAGAGTAAAATTATGCATTTCAATCATACAGCTATCATAGCAGTGTGGGACAAACTTGTAATTTTACATCGTGCTAATTTTTGCAGCAGTAGCTATCACGGCCGCCTGGAATGTTTCATTTCTCCGGGCCTCTCAGCCCTGAGAATCAACCCCCACAAGCCTTGGTCAATGCTGTTGACAGGGTGAATTTAAGGAATGAACAATGGAAGTATGTAGGAGCTGTTCTAGAATAAATGTCCCTTCAGATGGGCTGTGCCAATGAGCTTCCCATTTGCAAAGGGTTATAGAAAATTCAGAAAATGATTGAATCATTGTAAGTTCTAATTCTCAGTCACATAATTGCAATTCTTTGGACAAGAGACAAAGAAGTAATTTTATATGACTAACCTTTACAATGATAATGTTTCGTAATACTAAATTCACATTTTCCATTTTATCAATGAATATTATTTAAATAAGCATGTCGTAAAAATAACCTTTTTGCCCTTTAAAATATGACTGGCTACCCTGGCTGGTAGCACAGTGGATAAGGTGCCAGCCTGCGAACCTGGCTCTGGTTCGATTCCCAGCCAGGGCACATAACCAGGTCTCCAGCCAGGTCTCCAGCCAGGTCTGTAGCTGGAGGCAGGTGAAAGGCAACCATACATTGACGTTTCTCTCCCTCTCTGCCTTCCTCCCTTCCTCTCTCTTTAAAAATAATAAATAAATTTTTTTTTAAATAAGTAAAATAAAATATGACTGGTTGATTTCCTGAGGAGGAAATCTAACCTTCCAAAAATAAAAAAATGAAGATGACTATTTTCCCACCCCCTCAGTTTCTCCTTTATCCTTACTACCCAATGGCTTTAATAAATGTGCAGGGTTTGCTGTCAACCGGGAACCAACTGTACTGCTGGAGCGACTATGATCAAGTGGTCATCAAGTGAGGGCTATTCTATGCCTGAAATGTAAATGCATAAACATCTCAGCATTGGTAGCATCTTTAAGGTCATCTATTTCTACTCTAGCTCAGGCGTAGGCCTCCTCTACAAAAACCCATTCAAATGGTTCTTGGGCATTTTCAATAACCAGAAAGTCACCCCCTTCTCAGGTGGCCCATTCTCTCTTATGTGGGTCTCAATAGAACAGGTCTCCTTAATGTTGACCTACCCAGCAGAGTATATGAGAGAGTATCATTACCACATATCGCTAGCCTGGGAAAAGGTCAAAATTTCAAGTGTGTGTCCTACTGAATGCATATCACTGTAACACCACTGTAGAGTAGGAAAATCCTCAATTGAACCTTCATGTGCTAACCCCCAGAACCCATGAATATGTTATCACACGGCAAAGTTGTTAATCAGCTGAGCTTAAAATAAGGAGACTATCCTGGATTATCTGGGCACCCCCCAATGTAATCACAAGGGTCCTTAAAAGCAGAGGAGAAAGCAAATGAGGAGAGTTAAAAGATGTACCTATGAATGCAACCTTTCAAGCTTGGAAGACCAAAGAAAAGGCTGAGCCACAGAATGGGGGTCACCTCCAGAAGCTAGAAAAGCCCAGGGAGTAAGATTCTTCCCCACAGCTTCCAGGAAGGAATGCAGCCCTGCCGACACCCAGTGTTTACCCAGTGAGACCCAGGCTGGACTCCATGATAATTCATTATGGCAGCCATAGAAAAGTCCTTTGACACAACTTACTGGCTTCCTTCCCTCATCTCACTTCCCCATTCTCCTGCTGGTGTTTTCAGGCACCATGTCCCAAAAGAACTATTTCCACTTGAATCCTTGCCATGGGGTCTGCTTCTGGGAAAGCCCAAATCAAAACACCACCACCGCATTTAATCATATTTAAATGGTCATGTGTAGCCAAACAAAAATACATGAGACTAAGGGTCTAAAAGCAAGACAAGTTTCTGTGCATTAAATCACCAGAGCAAGCAAAGGTACCTAATAAAGGTGGTGATATTATTGGCAATGAATGCTATAGAGATAAATTCTGAATTAAATAAGTCTATGTACAATCTGTTGCAATTAATGGCCTTTAAATTAATACCCTTAACTTCAGACACTGTCAATTTTTGAATTATTGTATAGCTACAATAATTTGTCATTTCTAAAGACAAATTTGATTATCTTTCCTTGCTCAAAAACTTCAATATTCTCTATTGCCTATTAATGTCCAGGCTCCTTACCTCGTATTCAGGGCCCTCCAATATCAAACATCAACCTTTTCTAGACTTCTTTTCCACTGTTTCCTTCTTATACCACTTCAGACTAGCCAAACTAGGCTTTTTGCTACTCCATAAGCACATTTCTTTCCTTTTCTCACGTTGTTTCTTCTATCTGGAATGCTTTTAGACCCATCATCATCAATTCAAGCCCCAACAATCCTTCAGATCCAAATATCTGCAGTCTGAGTCAACACGTAAGTGAATAAATGCGTAAAAATGAAAGCTACCTGTGTACTAGTTGGCTTTTCTCTCCAGTCATACACCCTGGTAACAAGACTTAGAAACAAATACCAAAAATGGTGAGAGTGGGGCCCGGCCATGCCAGGTTCCATGCTGCCTTTTTGCTGAACCACCACTGGCTTTGGTTTTTGTTGTTTGTCTGTCTGACTTCTACGCTCTGCCAAAGCAGTGTGCTCTTCCTTATTTGTCAATAACTGGTTTCTGTACTCATTCACTTACCGAGGATATTCTGTTCCCCAAAAGAAGGGCTTCTGGAGCTCTCCTGCTGGAAATCCTGGGAGAGAGACAAGAAACAAACAAAATTGTAAGGGACAGAGAGATTGATTTCATGATACTAAGCACCTGGTTCCAGGTTTAGCCTTGAACTTTCAAAGGCCCATATGAGAGATACTCCTCATGGAGTTGGGGCCCTCTAAGAGACCCAACTGTCTCTAAGATGATATTAATTTAACTGAATTGGAAATTAAGTACATTACAACAATTTCAAGGAAACCATTTTGCATGGATACACTATTAATAGTGTCCAGCCTGCTATGGACTGGATTCCTTCATACATGGATGTGCAGGAGGCTCACATCCATGCAGCAGCTTAACTAATACAGAAAGAGACCCCTTCCCAGACACATAACCTGTACAATGGCACAGGGCCTCCCATGCAGAAAGACCCTGAACTTGATTTCACGCTCTGCCGTCACTGTCCTGAAATCCTAAATAATTTCACCTTTGACTGTGATTTTGTTAAGGGGCGCCCAATGGGACAAGGAAGCATGTGTGTGAGCAAACGAGCCACGCACAAGTGGTGTGCTCTTGGTTTCTAGATGCCTCATTCGCATAAAGCACGCATGGGTTCCCCAGCAGCTCAGGGCTCCTGCAGACCACACTGTGTGGGAGCTCAGCACACCTCAGTGCAAGTTCAGGATAAACATGTTACATCTAGGCCTGAGCAGGTGGGGGCTCCAGCAGCCCCACAGGGTTCTTCCCATTGGAACCAGAATTGGCATTGACAACTGAAAGGCAGCAATGGCATTCTAAGAAACATGAATGATTAAGGAACCCTGTCATACTTTCTTACTCCTACTACTTCCCTATACTAGCCAATCACCTACACCAAAACTGAAGACAGAGAAGAAAAGGGAAAGGTGGGGCGAGCCACAGTTTCTTTCCCTTGTAGTCCTTTCTTATTTATCAGTAATCCAAAGGTGCAGAGTGTTGGTAGCATGTGACACTTTCCAGACAGACCGAGTACAAGCTACAAAATGCCAAATGTAGAATGACTTCAGTGATTCCACATACAACTTGAAAGCTCTTATATCTGCATTTAAAACTGGCATTGTACAATGTAAAGATGAACAGTAAAATTATGCTGAACTTCCAGCCAAGATGGAGGCATAGGTAGACATGCTTCACCTCCTTGCACAACCACAGAAAGAATTACAACCAGGGAGCGGGGAGGCAGAGGCAAGGAAGGGGAGCAGTTTAGACAAGAACCTAGTATAAAAGAACCATGGACATGGACAACAGGTGGGATTAACTTTGCGGGGAATGGGTGGGTGGGGAGGGGGACAGAGGGGAGCAAAAAGGGGATGGATGTAATACAACAACAATAAAATTTAAAAAACAAACAAACAAAAAAAAAGAATTACAACCAGATTTCAAAAACAAGTAACAACCAGAACCTTCAGAAAAATCAAGCTGTATGGAAGTCTGATAGCCAAGGATTTTGAGATGGCACATTCGTTCAGATGGGTAGGAGACATGGGGTTGCAGAGATGAAGTGGAGAGGTGCTGTGCCTCACACAAGGGGCAGCGGCAGGTCAGATGGTACCACATTCATGTGTGGTGGATAAAAATCAGGAGGGATACTTTGGGAGTGAGCAATCCCAGTCCCGTGTCAAACTGCACAGTGCAAGGTTCCAGTACCAGAAAGATAAACCCCCATAACTTCTGGCTGTGGAAACCAGTGAGGGTTGGGATGGTGGAAGAAACTGCAGGATTTTCACCACTGAAAGGGCCCACATGGGATTAAAAAGCATAACTGGTCGATACAAAATAGGAGAATATTAAGAATAACATAGGAAAAGAAGAAGCAAAAGAACTTACATGCATGACCCATGGACATGAACTACCTAAGGGAGGGGGATTGCTATAGGGAAGGAGGGTACCAGGTGGAGGGGGGCAAAGGAAGAAAAACTGGGACAACTGTTACAGTATCACCAATAAAATACACTTTAAAAATAAAATTACCTGTCCCTCTCTGCTTCTCTTCCTTCCCCTCTCTCTAAAAATAATAAATAAAATCTTAAAAAAAAAAAAAAAAAGCCCTGGCTGGTGGCACAGTGGATAGGTGCCGGCCTGTGAACCCAAAGGTCGCAGGTTCAATTCCCAGCCAGGGCACATAACCAGGTTGCAAGCCAGGTCTCCAGCCCAATCTGTAGCTGGAGGCAGGTGAAGGGCAACCATACATTGATGTCTCTCTCCCTCTCTGCCTCTCTCCCTTCCCCTCTCTCTAAAAATAATAAATAAAATCTTAAAAAAAAAAAAGCCCTGGCTGGTGGCACAGTGGATAGGTGCCGGCCTGTGAACCCAAAGGTCGCAGGTTCAATTCCCCAGTCAGGGCACATAACCAGGTTGCAAGCCAGGTCTCCAGCCCAATCTGTAGCTGGAGGCAGGTGAAAGGCAACCACACATTGATGTCTCTCTTCTCTCTGCCTCTCTCCCTTCCCCTCTCTCTAAAAATAATAAAATATGTTTTAAAAATACAAATAAAATTATGCTGAAGATTTGAAATTTTAACTTTTCTCACAACAGCATTGAATACCATATTTTCTTCAACGACATGCCTAGAGAACACAAGGCCACAGAAGGCAGGATAAAGCTTTATAGTTTAGCACCTTCAACAGTACTTTTCCTGCTTTCTGAAGAAGGCCCCCCGCCCCGTTTTTATTTTGCATTGGGCCCTGCAAATTACGTAGCTGGCCCTGGGCGCAGATGAGTGGGAGACATGTTTTGCTTTCCCATTGCAGCTCACTACTAAGTTTAGCACCCTGAGTGGATCCTTGGAGCTGTACTTGCAAGTCAACTCAACTGGGAATACCAAGAATAGTAACAAAAACAGACAGAAAGAGAGGCGCCTTCTCCCGTGTTCTTGCCAGAGCCACTATGCAAAGCCCCTTGAGGCTGAGAGCTCTTTCATTAGTTAAAATGCTTTCTCTTCCCTCTCCCCCTCTCACCATTCCTTCCACCTGCCCCCCACGGCACAACACTAGGAGAAATGAGGGTAGCAAGTTCTTGATTTAGAAAGGAACTGTTAATAATATGTAACTGGTACATACAATACATTCTTTTTATTTTCTTAATAATATCATAGTTTGAGGTTTCAAGGTGCAAAAACCTAATTGCAAAACAGAGATGATTCCAGAGAGTAGTTTTCTCTCTTCCTGCAACTTTCCGATAAAGGAAATGCATCTGACTCAGAAGGGCAACATCATATTCATCTTCTTAATCTCTACATTTCCTTTGATATCTTTTGGCTCTTTACATCAATATTCCATCCTCTTGTTGGCGATTACTTTTAGTCACTCATTCTGATTTATACATCTGATTTCTATAAATCAGAATGAGTTTACATATCTATATCTATATATATATATATATACACACACACACACACATGCACACACAGATACATGCAAACTACAGTACTTATATGACAATTCTGTGTCACACAATATATCATCCAAAAGCAATATTTCCTAGTAAGAACAATGATCATAAACCAATGTGGTTTAATCAATCATTCTGGCTTTGCTGATTGGTATGCGCACAGCTGGAAGCATTTATGTCCACTGCCAACATCTCGGCAGGAAAATATCTGGCACGTGCACAAGCCTCCATTGCTGGCACTTCCGCCCTGAGAGGCCCCACACTCAGGCAGCCCTCACGCTCCCCTGACCTGCTGAATCCGTCCAGCTTGCCGGAGCCATGGAACCCACGGAAGAATCTCAGGGCCTTAGCACTGTTCCGCTGAAGTGAATGGATGAACAGTTTGAGCTGCATTTTTGGAGATGCCAACTGGCAAGAGTGATAGAATCCCAATAGGACCAACTCAACATCTTATCTCATGAAGTGGGTTAAGTTGAATTTAGCAAAGGCAGAAGTAAAAAAAATGAATGAATGATTAAAAAGGGAATTCTTTTTCTCTCTCCTTTTAATACGCTTTTCTTAGGTTTTCTTGCATATCTATTTCATTTCCCTTCTTCCCCATTCCAGCACTGCCTCAACGCCTGTGCTGGAGGGAAGGAGGTACCAGGTGGAGTGGGGCAAAGAGGGAAAAACTGGGACAACCGTAACAGCATAATCAATAAAATACACTTTAAAAATAAAATTATGCTGAAGATTTAAAATTTTAACTCTTCTCACAACAGAATTAAATAGCATGTTCTTTTAAATGGCAGGTCTAGAGAACTTGAGGCCACAGAAAGCAGGATGTGAAACGCCTGTTTCACACTTCTAACGCAGCTCTTTATTCTATCAGTACATTTATGGGAGGCATTCCTCACAGTGTAAATGTGTATGTACACACACGTACACACACACACATATGAATATAAGAGATACGAGAGGAAGGGGCATGAAAGGGAAATTTAACTATTGGGTTAGCAAAAATTAATAAATTTGATGATAGCTAACATTGTCCAGGGTGCAGGAAGCAAGTTGGTGGGAGTATAAATCATTGCAAGCATTTTGGAGAGAGCAATTTAGTCATCTCTTAATGCTTTAAATACCATTTTTAAAAATTAGTAAGTGCTGCTATAGAGAAAGGGTGAAAATATGTTATTAAATGAAGAAGATTGGTGAGCTAAGTGAAAAACCCCACATTCAGTGGTGTATGGAGTCCATTTATGTGTAATACGTGTAAATGTACATTGATGAAGTCAGTTCTGCTTATAACACTTGTACTGAAAAGGCCAATCTGTTCCAACATGACTGATGTATCAGGGGAAAAACTGGGGCGTAACTCCAATTTCACATCTGCTTCTGCGCCACTTCCTTCACAAGAAATGCTAGCTGAAGGCAGAAAACGGCGCCTAAACAAACTGAGTCACATAGGAATCCACTAAATGCACACATCCCAGCAGGACCAGCTTCCTCCATTCACTGCAGCTGTTAGAAGCCACACCCACCCACATCTGATGGTAAAACGACCCTTCCAATTCCAGATAACCCTCCTCCCTTCTCTGCACCAGACCGAGAACACACAGTTGCAAGCCTTCCAGCACCCACTTCCGCAAGCAAACTTCAGGTCTTTCCTAGGAAAAGCACATTTACTGCAGCATTTATACATTTACCCATTTTAAGTGGGCCAAAGCTATGCTATTGTTTTTCTTAGGCACCTAGATTTTGTTTTGTGCTGCCAATCAAGTTTCTGATTATTGTGTCCCTCACCCTTTTTTCCCCATAAGCTTTGGGGCTTTTATTGTACAATTTTGCATAACACAGTGATGTTTAGGAACACATATGACACACTACGACAGAACAGTACATGTGCATACGTATACATATATTCCTGCCAGTGGTTCTCAAATTCTATGACACCTCAGAACCACCTGAAGAGCTTACTGAAATGCAGATGGCTGGGTCCCACCCTCTGAGTTTCTGAGTCAGTAGGTCCCGATGAGGGGGCAAAGAATTTGCATCTCTAACAAGCCCGTCTGTGAGGCTGACGCTGCTGTTCCAGGGACCACACTCCCAGAAACACTGCCTAATCACTGGCTCATGTGCACTGTGGGATCATGGCTTAATCTGTAGACTGCTGTGTTGCTGTAATTCAAAAAAGCATGCAACAAACCACATATCCATCAGGAGGGGAATGACAATTATGTATAACCATATTAGGGCCTGCTATGCAGCAAATGAAAAGAAAAAAGCAGACCTTACCAGTCTAGCATGAAAAAATCTAAGACATATTATTGGAATAAAGCAAGGCACAAATACAGATATATAAATACCATTTATATTTTTAAATAAATATCCTATCAGTGTGCATATACTCTTGGTGGATCAAAAGTAGGTTAATAGTTGTGATTATGAGAAACACAGAGTTTCTTCCTGTATTATTTATTATTTACCATATGTGCAACTGTAAACCTACTTTTGCCCCACCCCATATGTAAATGTGTGTAAGAGGTCTATAAAATATATAGCAAAATGATCAGAGTGGTTACCTCTTGGAGATAATTGAGATTTGGGGTAATGGGTTGCTAAAGGAGCTTTGGGCATAAATGTAACATTTTTACATTTGATTAGTCAAAGGCTATCAATTTGTGTAATTAAAATGAACTCTTACAGTGGAGAGCTATGGGGGGAAATTGGGACAACTGTAATAGAACAACAATAAAAAATGAAAACAAAAGGCAAACCTTTCAAAAATAAATGTGCATATTATAGAAAATTCTAAATGTTATCAAAAACCAATTTATAGTTAACAAAGTTTGCACTGTAGTATTTTGCTCATATATATTAACACCTTCAAATTTCATTTCTATTTCAAGCAAAAATATAGACTATGATTATAAAATCCCAAACACTAAAATTCTGACAGAATAAAGTATTAGTGTCTGTATGTTGTAATAACCTCATTATTTGTTAGTAAAAATTTCTCCTTTCCCAATCTGCACCCAGGAAAACCACTGAGGCCAGCTTTAGATTTTCTAGCTGAGTTAATCTTTCATTTTCACAGGAGTTTCTCACAACTCTCATATCAGTGAAAATTGATTAACCTAGCTGGAGTCTTAGCAAAATGCTGACCATTTAATCATAAAATTTTTTGTTTGTTTTGTTTCGTTTTTTAAACGTAAAATGTTTTTGTTAAGGACACAATGGACAAAGAACTGATGGCATTCAGTGGGTAATTAACCCAGGCAGGTTCAACTATTTGACCTTTATAGCCATAATATTACATCCTAACTATAGCTATAGCTTTCCAGGAAAAGTTAAATGCCTCAGTGTGTCTTGGTTTCAATATCCATTTTGTTACTGCAAAATGACATGAATTAGGTTTTTTGGTATACACAAACATAGAGATGAAAACAAAATTAGTGCATTATCCCACAGCTTAGACCTAAGGAAATTCTCTCTTTCTCTCTCTCTCTCTCTCCCCCTCTCTTCCTTTCTCCCTCTCTCCCTCTCTCTCTCTCATATAGCACATTCACACTATATGGAAATACATGAAAAAAATTAATAATTTCCTTTTTTCCCTACTTCTACCCTACCTGGAACTTTCTTACCACTACTACCTGCAAAGTTGGCTTCAGATATTTACTCAAATGTCACTTCTCATTAGGGCCCTCCCTGGTACTTTTTAAAGGACAGAGGTGTTATCCTACCTCCTTTTCTTGCTTTATGTTCCACCATAATATGACCACCAATGAGGCTACATTTTACTTCCTCCATAAATTATTGTCTTTCCCCAACTAGAATGCAAGCTTGATAACAAAAGGAATTTTTAATTTATGTTTTCTATTTTTTACTGCAATATCTCCAGAGCTAAAACACTGCCTGGCACATGGTAAGCACTCAAGAAATATTTGTTGAGTGGAATCTGCACCTTGTGAAACTCAAAGGGGTGACTGCGTTAAGCATTTTCTATAATTCTGAGCATTTCTTGCCAGTCAAAGTCTGAAACACTAATGATACTATTTAACTACCAATGTGCTACTTCTTTTTTTTTTTTAAGATTTTATTTATTATTTCCAGAGAGAGGGGAAGGGAAAGAGACAGAGTGGGAGAGAAGAATCAATGTATGGTTGCCTTTCACCTGCCTCCAGCCACGGACCTGGCTGGAAACCTGCCTTGCAATCTGGTTATGTGCCCTGGCTGGGGAATTGAATCAGCAACCTTTGGGTTCGCAGGCGGACACCTTATCCACTGTGCTACCAGCCAGGGCAATTGTGCTACTTCTTGAAGTTTTCATATTCAATACCAGAATAGGGATATGTCCCATTATTCAAGTTTTGATTTTCCTTTTCCTTCTATGTTAGGATTTTGTTGGTTCTATTCTCTTGCATTCGTGGCATAACTAGTCTAGTTTTGAGGTCAGCACAATTTTTCCAATAAACTCTCAATCCAAATGCAATTATTAAGAAATGAAAAGCCCTGCCCAGCCCCATACAAGTTTCACCAGTTGTGTCCTCTTAGCCCTCTCTACTGACAAGGAATCAAAGCAGGATATTCTTTCTTTTTGCAGTTGTAGCATATGCTGAAACAAGAAAATCAGACAAAACACCAACTTCAGATTCCTTTGGTCCTAACAATATTGAGGATATAATCTTTGTTCCCTACATTGTTTGTAGGCTTTCGTTAATTTTCATGAAATTATGCAGCCCGGTTCATTTTAAGTTCTGTACCCATGAGTGTAGTTTCAGGAAAGTTCTCGTATAGCAAATATTTGAAAGCATTACCTTCTAAAGTTTTATGTTATTTGGAATTACTGGAGTTCTCATTTATAGTGACTTACAAATGGTGATTATTTTATGGCAACTGTAGCCAGATTCTCACATCTTTTCCTATTGTTTCCATGTTTGGTCAGCTTTAACAGAATGGGAAACATCCAGCTTTCAAGACCAGTCTTCAAAACCCAGAGCACCTGCTTCTTCCTTTTCTGTAAAGTAAACTTCGGTGAACTTACTAATACGATGCAAGGCTCAGCATCGTTAAACCCCCAGTAGCCCTGGCTGGTGGCACAGTGGATAAGGTGCCAACCTGCAAACCCAAAGGTCGCTGGTTCGATTCCCCAGCCAGGGCACATAACCAGGTTGCAAGCCAGGTCTCCAGCCAGGTCCTTAGCCAGAGGCAGGTGAAAGGCAACCATACATAATGCCTCTCTCCCTCCTCCTCTCTCTAAAAGCAGTAAATGTTTTTTTAATGGTGATCTCTTATTTAAAAAAAAAAAAAAAAAAGATTCCCTCAACAGCCTCTGGAGCAGAAGTGGCACGATCAGGCAGGGGAAAATGACAAGGTAAGTTCAGTCCCAAAGATGGTAATGGAAAAGAATGTCTAAAGGAGAATCCAAAGGGCTTGAAAATGCATGGACTGAAGTACACATTCACTGTTTAATTAAGTCCATTTTCATATTTGCTATAGCTGCTTTCATCAGAGATATAGTTGGGTTTCCCACTGAGTGTGTATCTGTGTCTGTTTTCTTTCATTATGTGTTTTGTAATATTTCTGCTAAGGGACTGACTGTGTCACTACATTACACTGTATTTATTATTGGTTTTGTCAAATAATGGGATGTTTGGTGTTTTGCATGGATTGATGGCTGTGTTAATGTGCCTTTATTCTGTTACGACAGTTATTTTCAAAAGTCTAAATGTATGCTTATATTACTGAACTAATCCATGTAGCAATCACATTTCAGGGCTTATCGCCACATTATTTTACTTCTTGGTGAGAGTCACTTGTAGTTGCATACACTGATCTATTTGAATTTACTTGTCCCATACAATTACTTCTAGTTCTATAGTTCACTAAATGGACATATTTTATGACCCTAGTTTTAGAAATGTTAGTATATTTAAATCCCATTGTAAAAACAACTGGGAATTGTTATGTTTGGTTATAATGATGTAATTGCTATACACAATCACTGACCACTATCATTTACAGAAGATCTATGATGTTCCAAGCAACATAGGTAACTCTGAATGTACAAATGTCCTCAAAGAACATACAACCTAGTGAGAGAGAAAGGATATAACCAGGGAGCAAAAAAAAAGAAAACCTATTTTGCAAGATCTAGGGAAGAAGGGCAACTGATACCAAACCTCTCTAAAGTGAATTTTAAAATTATTTTCAGAGAGAAGAGCAGGGAGGGAGGAAGAAAGGGAGAGAAGTGTCAATGTATGGTTACCTTTCACCTGACTCCAGCTAACAACCTGACTGGAGACCTGGCTTGCAACCTGGTCATGTGCCCTGACTGGGAATCAAACCAGCGACCTTTGGGTTTGCAGGCCGGTGCCCTATCCACTGAGCCACCAGCTGGGGCTAAAGTGAATTTTAAATTAAAGCATTTTAAATTCAGCAAAGAAATAAAGTACTGGATACACGGGAGTAGATGTGTTTTGGGAGAGGGTTACCTACACACAGGCCTACACTAAGGACAGATTTGACTGTAAGATCAGCTGGGGGTGTGGTAGGAATGGTTTAAGACACGGGTCCTCAGGGTGAGGTCCCAGAGCATCCACAGTAGCATCACCAGGGCATTTGTCAGAGATGCAAATTATCGGGGCCCATGCAGCTACCAGAACCGGAAATCTGGGGGCGGGGTCCAGAGTTTTCAACAGGCTCTCCAGGTTATCCTGGTGCATGCTGGCTGCGACCCACTGGTTCAGGTCAGGATAAGGATTCTCTACCCCAACTGCACATTAGAATCCCTGAGGAGACTTTTAAAAATATAGCCATGTCCAACCCCTGCTCTAGACCTATTAAACCACAATTGTCTGGGATGGAGCCCTGAGCACCAGAATGCTTTAAGAGTTCCCCAGGTGATTCTAATGTGCAAACAATTTCAGAACTCTTGGTTTATTTAATAAAAATAGGGAACCACTTATAGATAACTTAGCTGATGTATATAAATCAGTCCTCCTGTCTCATTCTCCTCTCTTCACCACTTCTTAACACGCGATTAAATTTTTTTCTTGATAAGTCTGCACATTAGATTTTTTATTATAATTTTGCAGAGCATCCTTTCCTAACTAAAACTGTACATGACGTACAAATGATGACTGTCCAAAAAGGCA
Organism: Noctilio leporinus; assembly: GCA_004026585.1. Classification (NCBI taxonomy): domain Eukaryota; kingdom Metazoa; phylum Chordata; class Mammalia; order Chiroptera; family Noctilionidae; genus Noctilio; species Noctilio leporinus. Next base: position 27,428 of record PVIW01013325.1, read on the forward strand.
AAGATAGTTTTACTTGCACCTGCCCTGGAAAACCCAGGATGAATGCTCACGCTAAGGAAGAAGGAGCATTCCATCTTATTCAGGATTAGTTCCTGTAATCAAAGAAACTGCATACCTTCCTTCTGGAATCTGGTGGGCCATCAGCCGGGACACGGCAGTTGCTGCAATTACAATGCACTTTTGGTTATGTTTTTTTGCTGTTTCAGGTTTTCATTGTCGTCACTGCTAAGATTAAGAGTGGCTTTTTTCATTTGATAAAGTGCAGCAACCATTTATGATAAAAACCCTCAGCAAAATGGGAATAGAGGGAGCATACCTCAACATCATAAAGGCCATCTATGAGAAACCTGAAGCCAACATCATACTTAATGGACAAAAACTGAAAGCTTTCCCCCTAAGATCAGGAACGAGACAAGGCTGCCCACTTTCTCCACTTCTATTCAA
>PVIW01013326.1:0-27870 GCA_004026585.1 Noctilio leporinus
GAAAGAAAGAAGGAACTAGTACCCTTTGCAACAACATGGATGGAACTGGAGAGTATTATGCTTAGTGAAATAAGCCAGTCAGTGAAGGACAATATCACATGATCTCACCCATTACGGGACAATAATGAGCAAAACTAACAACAAGCAAAACAGAACCAAGTATATGAATACAAGGAATAGGCCTTCAGTGGTCAGGGGGAAAGGGGTTGGGGGGAGTGGGGAGGCAGAGGCAAGAAAGGGGAGCAGCTTAGACAAGAACCTAGTATAAGGGAACCATGGACATGGACAACAGGTGGGATTGACTTCGGGGGGAATGGGTGGGTGGGGAGGGGGACAGAGGGGAGCAAAAAGGGATGGATGTAATACAACAACAATAAAATTTAAAAAAATTTTTTTTTCATACACAGTAGACCCATACAGTTCAAACCTGTGTTGTTCAAGGGTCAGTTGTATTCAATGTCTTGATTGAGGTTATGATTTCATGGTTGTGCACAGATTTCAAAACATGTTGACTCACACTGTTGAAATGTGCTATTTTTTACATGGCAATGATACCTCAATAAACCTGTGTTGTTGTTGTTTTTGATTGTAGTGTCTGAGAGAACTGCCCTGTAAACCCACCTCCCCTTGCCTGACCCAACATTGAGCAAGTATCAGTCAGATCCTGCTGTTGGCTGAGAACACTCATTTCCCCCTCAGACTCTCAAAAACACCATCCTTTCTCCTCTCTCAGTCCCTGAAACCTTCCTGACTGACCCCCCAGCACACTAGGTGATGCTGGGGACCCCAGAGATCTCTTCCTGGCACTCACTGTTTAAGGGGGACGTAGAGCCATCTAGGTCTCTCAGCTTCATGAGGTATGGCCAGGGCCAGAAAAAAAGCTCTTAAGAAAGGCTTGAGGAGGGTGGGAAGGGCAGAGAAAGTCTCAAGTAGAGAATTTTATCTGATCCAGCTCATGAGAGGCTAGTGGGAACGGTGGAGGCATTTCTGGCAAAAGGCTAATGCAAAGGCCTGGAGGCTGGACCACTGGAGAAGCTCTTGGGCAATGACCTGGGTGTGAGGTAGGGCAGGGGCTAGAGTGGAGCTGTGGGAGGGAGGAGGACGAGAAAGTAGGACTGGCAGCCAGCCCACTACATAGCTGATAGACATCTGTAGAGCAAGCTTCATGGCCCAATGTTGGTTGTTTAATTTGAGGAGTGCAGAAGCAACCAGGGTAGTGGGAAGGGCAGCTTTGGTGAGGAGGGGTGGCCAGTGAGCTAGGAATGCAGGGTACCTGGCTCAGCTCACCAAGACTCCTGAGCCTTCTGTGTGGTGGAGGGGTGGGGGTGAGGGCAGAAGCGGGCCTAAGAAGCTTTCCCAGGATCCTGGCAGCCCCTGGAGAGCTTCCAGCCCTGGCTCTCCCCCTTGCTGGCTAAGTGACCTGTTTCCAGTAGCTCCTGGCTTTGAGCCTTAGGCTTCCCAGTTTCTGGGGAAATAGTACACCTGCTTTATGGGGCTGTATCTGACCTTGCCTTTTAAGGAAAGTGGGTTCTTTTTCTAGAAAGTTTGACCACTTGAGCTTAAAGTCTTCATGTCTACCCATCAGTGTGTCTGTTAAACCCACTCATTCACCCTCTAGCATTTGGTTGGCACCTAAGGTTCCAGGCCAGGTCTGAGGACACAACAGGGATGATAACAATATCCATGCCTTCATGAGGTTTATACCTTGTAGAGTGAGGCAGACAAGAAATAAGAGAACAGAACAACTGAGGTGACAAGGGCTAAAGGAACAGGACAGGGTGAATAGATGGACCAATAGTGACTTCATTGGTAGTGACTTGAGAAGGCTTCTCTGAGGAGGTGATGTGAAGGATGAGACAGACCAGGCCATGAGGGAACTGCATGTGCCAAAACCCCAGGACAGGAATGAGCTTGGTGAGTTGGAAGCCCACCAAGTAATGGTTGCAGTGAATTGAGCTACTGGGGAGAGGCGAGTGTCTCTATAGGGCAGGAATGTGTCTAAATAGGAGGGGGTGGGGCAAAGTGGAGCCCTGGACTTGGGGCCCTTTGTTGGGTCTTGGCAGGAAGCAGTATGGTAGTATCTCCTGGACTGGCTGCATCTCTAGTTATTAGCACCCACAGGGACCCTGCTCAGTGAGGTCCAGAGTGGAGGAGCCAGGGCCCAGTGCAGGGGCAGCCATGGTTATTGACAAACAGTCCCTGCATAGCAACCACAGCAGGTGTTCTTTGCGGGGCCTCCAGCTACAAGAGTCAGGTGACTCTGGGCAGCAAGCCAGGCTACACAGGCTGGGTGATGTGTGTATTCTTGTGTGTCTGGCTGTCCCTGGGCTGGACCTGGACATCTGGAGTCTGAATTGATTTTCTATTTCACAACTCTGGGTAGTCCTGGGTTTCTAGCTAGATTGAAAATAACTGTGTGCACAGCCCCACTCTGCTGAGACCTTTGAGGGTCCAGGGGTAAAAAGGGCCCAGGTGAACTCAATCAGACTCCTGAGGCCACCCAGAGACCCTGTGCTCTCCTTCCCTCCTTGTATTAGCACAAACCCTAATCTCTCTGTCCCCCCAATCTAGGGATATTTTTAGCCACTAAGAAAGATTATCAGAGTGGTGGCAGGGGCAGAGCTGGGAATAAGGCCAAAGAAGCTTCAAGATGCAGCTGGACTAAGAGACTCAGGAGTGGGCTGGACGGCGAGGGATGAAGGCTCAGCTGGTCAAGCTTGCCTAGCCATCCATCTTGGTCATTCTCCAAAAGACCCCTCTGTGGCCTTGGCTGAGCCAAGCCTGAGTTCCTCAGCTATAGCTTTAAAGGGAGGTATCTTTGCAGGGGCGGGGGCTGTCGTGGGGAAAACCACCCAGAACCCGCTGCAGGCCAGGACCCCTCCTTCCCAGAATACTCCAGGCCCACCCCTGTCCTCTCTACAGCTCACAATAAGTAATTAGACTTTACCTCACACCCACTCTGCCCCAGGGCGTCATTCCAGCCACTCCATTTTGAAGGGCCAGTTGTGACTCCATTTTACAGATGAGGAGACGAGGCACACAGCTGCCAGGTGAGCAGCTGAAGTCTCATGACTGATAAGTGGATGAGACAGGACTCCAGGTAGCTGCAATGCCAGCGTGCAATGTGTCTGGCAGCAGGAGACCAGACTGTGCCTGTTTCTCAGATGGGTCAGCAGATGCCCAGGGAGGCTGAGTATCCCAGGGAATGAGAGGAGGAGCTGGCATCCAAGAGGAAAAAAAAGAAGACTGAGTAGGAATGCCACCTTGAGCCCCATTTCCTCCTGTCCCTCAGGAAGAGGGTATCTGGTGAGGGGTCAGGTGTGGAAGAGAATGCTGGACCTTGCTGGCCATGGATGCCTATTTACAGCTGCCTTGAGCCTACCCTGTCTACCAGGCACCTTTCCCACCAGGGTGAAGAAATGGGGGCCCCAGGAGTGGGAGCATTGGGGCAGGAACTCTAGCTGATTTGCTGAGCTCTGTACCCTGCTTTCTTCCCAAACTATCTCCTCTTCTTTATGAGAGGGTGGAGGGGGTGGGGGGCCAAGGACAGAATTAGAGAAAGGTAAGACTTCGGGACCAAGACCTCTGCAGTCAGGGTAGGATATGTCCGTCTGAAGCTCCCTTGGAGAGCTCTCTGGTTTGGAAAGAGCTTTTCCAAAATGACTTGGAGGCCAGACCTGCTTCAGCTGAGGGCACTGGGGTTGGAGTCTGGATATGTATCCTTCCTTTACCCCTTGCTGACTCTAAAAAGACTTCCTGGGTGGCTCCCACCACCCCAGTGAGTGAATCAGGGGTGGGGGAGGTGCTTTAAGTGGATCCATGGTTGGGGCAATCAGGAGGTGCCTCCAAGAGGAAGTGACAACTAAACTGGGTTTTAAAGGATTTGAGAGGAGTTTGCCAGGCAGACATGAAAGGTGGGTAAACCCTACAAGGGCAGAGACCTTGCCTGCCTTTCCCATTGTTTTGTGGCCTCAGCACCTAGCACTGGGCAATAAATATTATGTGGGCAGAGGACAGCATTTGCAAAGGCTGGGTGCGTGAAATGGTGCAGTGTGATGGGGCAGATTGGCAGGCAATGAATGGTAGGCTTTGAGGCTGGGTACATCCGCAGAGACCTGAGATTATGAGATGCCATTGTTCTCGTGTGTTCTCCCTTGTCCATGAAGTTCATTAAGACATGTAAGCACCATGGCTTTGGTGGACCTTCATCTGGGTATCCTTTAGCGAGGGAAGAACATGGGGCTGGGGACCTGGACTCTCAGCCCACTTCCATCTGCTTCCATTGGTTGGAGGGTGTCCCTCGAATGGTTGGGATGGCCCCTGAGGAAGAGGCTGCAGATGCCCTGCAGTGAAGGTGTGAGGCCAGGAAGCCAGGCTGGATGTATGCCCTCATGCCCCAGTGGGTTCAGGGAGTCAAGCCTGCCTTGCCTGTGAGTGAAGATGGTTTCTTTGCTAGAGAGATAGATCAACCACCCAGGCAAAAGTTCTCAATTGTACCTTTCCATCTGTGTATTCTATCTGGGTCGCCTAAGGCCTGTGGGTCTCAACTAGCCACTGCCACTCATCCTTCCTTGATTCTTGATTGTTTGCCCTGCTGCTGCCTCCTGGTGCCCTTCCCCTACTAGAGTGCCCAATGGCAGCAGCCACTGCCAATCATTCGTTGATGCCTGAGTACAGGATTCCCCATGTGGCCAGGAGCTGCTCCCTTATCCACCCCCACCCCCAATCTCATCCACCCCACAGAGTTAAACATGAGTCCTGCCCCCACTTTCCCCCATCCCAGCCTGGGGAGCTCCTGCTGCTTCCATGTGTCCAGAGGGACATCTAAGCACCCTCCACCCCAGCTTGTTTTTTTCAACACTGTGCCCAACTCCTACCCCCAAATCCCCTTCCCACCCTTGTTCTCCCAGTTCTTCAGACTCTTTAGAATTTTTCTTTTTCTGTATTTGACTTGTGATATTGTGATTTATAATAAAAAATACAAATTTGATCCTGGCACAGAGTTCCTAAAACTGGGAATTGAGAGGGACAAAGATAATCTTGTTAATGAGGTGACTTTTGGAAAGCCCCTTGGTCATTTAAAAATGAGGGTTGGTTAAAAAAAAAAAAAAAATGAGGGTTGGTTGTCAGGGGACCCAACCATGTGTCGGGGTTGGAACTGCCAGTCCCGCCCCAGGGCCTCCCGGGAGGAGAGGGTTTGGAGGCTGAATCAGTCGCCAGTTGCTGATGAGTTAACCCATGAGGCCTGCATAGTGAAGAATCCATAGAAACCCCATAGGACGGGGATCTGAGAGCCTCTAGGTTGTGAACACATGGAGATTGGGGAGAGGGACGCCTGAGCAGGGCATGGGAGCTCCGTACCCTTCCCCATCCAGGCCACACACATCAGGCTGTTCCTGACTTAGGTCTGTTATAACAAAGCAGTGACCTAGTATGTAACATTTCTCTGAGTTCTGTGAGCCACTATAGCAAATTCATCAGATCAGAGGAAGGGATGGTGGCCACCTCTGATCTGTAGCCAACCATGGATCAGAAGCCCAGGTGAAGTTGAAGTAGGACAGAGTCCCTACCCCATGGGCTCTGACGCTATCCCTGGATAGTGTTAGGATTGAGCTGAATTGTAGGACACCCAGCTGGTGTCAGAATTGCTTGCTGGTATGGGGAGAAAATGCCATGTCAGACTTAAAAATCAGAATCATAGACTTTTAAAATACAGATGGTTTAATTTAATTTACATAGACAAAAGGGCTCATACCATCAATGTATAGTTCAGTGAATATTTTTAGCCAGAAGAGTGCCCAGGTCAGGAGACTGAATCTGCCAGCCCTCTGCAACCCCTCATAGCCCCTCAGGGAACACTCTCCCAGTGGCCAGACATGTGGCAGGCAGAATAATGCCCCTTAACGAAGTCCATGTCCTAATCCCAGGATTTGGGAAAATATCCCCTCATTGAGTTTGCAGATGGGATTAAGGTTGCTAACAGGCTAACACTGAGATGGGAGATGACCTTGGATTACTTATGGGGCCCAAAATGATCTCAGGCATCCTTGCAAGAGAGAGGCAGAAGGGTGAGAGACATTTGAAAATGTTATACTTTGAAGACAGAGGAAGGGGCCATCAGTCAGGGAATGTGCAGGCACCTCTAGAAGCTAGAAAAGGCACAAAAACACATTCTTCTGTTGAGCTTCCGGAAGGATTACAGCCCTGCTGACCCCTTGATGTTAGCCTGGCAATATCCTTTTCAGACTCCTGACCCTCAAATCTGTAAGAGCATACATCTGTTGTTTTAAGCCACAAAATTCAGTAGCTACAGAAAACCAAGATAAACATCCTAGAATGGTGTTGACTTTGACATAACTGGAGTTGCACATGCCTGCTTCTCTTCTGGCTCTTGAGGGTGTTCAACTCTTGAGGTCTCTGTCTCCAAAATGTTTCTGGAAATGTCCACCCACTTATCTCATCTGGACGGCCCACAGCACCCCCTGCTGACCTCCCTCAGGCCACTTCCTGCATGGCAGCCTGTAGCCCATCGCTTGTTATCTAGCCCAAACTAAGAGCCACAGAACCCCCAGGATCCACAGATAGAAGTGTAAAATGGTGCATCCAACTGGAAAACAGTTGAGCAGTTGTTAATAAAGTTAAATACGTGACTGTCCCATGAACTAGCAATTCCAATCCTCAACCAACCCAGAAGACATGCAAACTTCTGTTAACACAAGATAGAATATGAATGTTCTTAACAGCTTTGCTCATGATTACCCCAAACTGGAGGCAGCCGAAGTGCCCCTTAACAAGTGAATAATAACCAATTGTGTTAGGTTCCTGCAGCCTACATTCCATGTTTAAAAGGAAAGTTGCTATAGTAGATGTAACAACATGGATAAATCTTAAACACAAGGTATGGAGGGAGAACAGCCAGGCACAAAGATGGAGTCTGTAGTTCCATCTATGGGAAGATTTAGAACAGATGAAAGAACTTCATCCTCATGGGCCATCTTCTCTATCTGACAGGCACCCTAATGCAGATGAAAAAAATTTTTAAATGGCACAGTCCTGACTGGTGTGGCTTAGTGGGTTGGGCATTGTCCTGAAAACCAAAATGTCACCAGTTTAATTCCTGGTCAGGACACATGCCTGGGTTGTTGTCTAGGTCCCTGATTGGGGATGTATGAGAGGAAATCAATATTTCTCTCATGGAATGATGTCTCTCTCCCTCTGTTTTGCCCTCCCTTTCCCTCTCAAAAATAAATAAAATCCTTTTTAAAAGCTGGCACAGATGTGTCCTTTGAATGACAGAGATGGAGATTGACTGGGAAAGGAAGGGCATGAGAGAATTTGGTGGGAAAACAAGAATGTGGTAGGAAGTTGGGTTGCACATGTACATGCATTTGCCAAAACTGAGCTACTATACTTAAAATCAAAGTATTTCGCTCTCATAAAATTTACCTTGAAAGAAAAAAAAAAAAAAAGCAAATCTTGAATCCTAGTTATGACTTGCATGCTGAAATATTCAGGTAATGTGGCTTGTGTCTGCTGCTGCTTTTGAAATGCATCCAGAAAAGTCAGATGGGCTGATGGGTGGGTAGGAGGACAGATGGAAGCATGGGCAGGTATGTAATGAAGCAAATGGTGCAAAGTGTGAATGGTGGAATACATTAGTGGGTATGTGGGTGCTCACTGTAAACTCTTTAATTTTTCTGTTGGGGCAGCCATTGAAATTCTTGCCCACAGGCCCTGCATGGTCTGCCCTGCCCAGTGCCTTTCTTGCTCACTCCTTCTTCTCTCCCACTCTCACTCTGCTGCTGAGCTAAGTCCTGCCTCAGGGCCTTTGCACATGCTGCTTATTTGTCTGGGAAGCCATTCCTACACAAACTCAGGCCCTTCTGATCTCTAGGTTTCTCCTCAGAGACACCTTCTTTGGTCGTCTCCTTTAAAGTCAATGCCACCCTGTTTATTTCCCACTATGCCTCATCACACTGTGTTATTTCATTTAGAAATCTGTTTAGTTACATATTGGTTGCCTCTCCTGCTGAGCTGGGAGCTTCCTGGAGACAAGAATGTGTCTGCCTTGTTCCTGGCTGTGTCCTCAGTGCCCAGCCCAGGCTGGCATGTACGTCAATCAAAGGACATCTTATGTGTGGATGGGTGGATGGACTGATATGTATATGAATGGACAGATTGATTGATGGATGGGTAGACAGGTGGATGAATGGATGGACAGATAGGTGAGTAGAAGGGTGGGTGGGTGAACCACTCTAACAGATAGATGGGTGGATGGATGGATGGATGGGCAGATGGACAGGCAGATGAACAAATGGGTGAGCAAACATTTTAAGTGGGGATTGGTATGAGGACCTGGGCACTTGTCTTAAGATCCTGAGGAAGGGAGAGCTGTGTGGGCTACTCAGGATGGCTGAGCTCAGCAGATGGGGGCTGGTCCCTGGCAGCTCTTGGTGGAAAGCTGGCTCACCTTAGTTTTTGCTCCAGAATCCCAAGAGCTCGGTCTTGCCATTGGTTCTCCTGCACAGCTTCTCTCCATGGTCTGGGATAGCGAGCAGAACAGCCAATAATCATACCTCCTGGGGAGTCCACCTGGGGAAGGGTGGCTGGGGAAGAAATACAGATTTCCTTTAATTCTTCATCTTTGGCCTGCATCCAAGGCCCCTCATAAAGGCAGGAAACCTTCCTAGACATTTGAGAACTCAAGGTCATGACCCTACCCAGCCACTCGCTTTACTTCTGGCCATCATTCTCTTACCTGTAAAGTGCAGAATAAATACTGTCATGAACTGTGTTGATGAGGGTCAGCTAGCACTAGGCTAAGCACTTTGTAAGCCTGGCCAGGCTGAGCTGAAAGGTGACTATTTACTGTCCCTGGTTTACAGGTGAACTTGAGGTTCAGAGAGATCGACTCATTTGCCTAAGAACACACAGCCCAAATTTATCCTTAACCTCCACTGTAATAAACTCCAGGTTGGCAGTGTTGAGGGAGCAAGGGCCGGCAGTGGGCCCTCTGGCGTCACCCAGCCTGCAGCCTGAGCTCACTCACCCTTAACTGGACTATCTGTCCATAGGATGTGGTCCAGTCTGAACGAGTGGCTGTGGCAGGATAGGTTCTGGCTACCACCCAATATCTCGTGGGCTGACCTGGAGGATCGGGATGGCCTGGTCTACGCCCACCCCCAGGACATGCTGGCAGCTGTGCCCCTGGCACTGGCCTTGGTGGTCATGCGCTTCACCTTCGAGAGGTGAGTATCCCTAGTGACTGGTGTTGAAGTGCTGGCCAGTGCTGCCACCTTTGTGTGGTTTTGTTCTCATGTGTCCCTGGCTTTGAACCAAATTGCCCCTCCTGCATCCTGCCCCCAGCGGCCACCACTCACATTCCTCTCTGGTCTCAAAGGGGGAGGGTCATTTTATTGGAACACTGGCTGCAGCTCTGGTCTGGCTATGTCGCATCTTCATAAAACAGGTCGGTACCTGGAGGGCATATGCCCACTTTGCTGACCAAGGACAGGTCTGCAAAGGCCAGTCAGTCAGTGAGCAGAGAAACTCCTGCCCACTCCCTCCCTGCCTTCCGCTACAGGCAAGCAGTCCCTCACCCTTACCACCCCTCCGTGGTTCCCCATTGCTCCTTCTATCACCTTCTCTTCTACTGCCCTTTTTAGCCAAAGAAGGAGCACAGGCACTCTGGCCTCCCCTTTGGGGCCCTCTCCACTCACCCCCAGCCTCCTGCAGCCTAGCACCAGTTCTATGTATATGCCACCTGCCCTCCCAGCAACCTCCCAGTTGCCAAACCCTGTGGATTTGCATTAATTTCTCAGGTTACCCAGAGGCTGATGGATCAGAATGTAATTTTTTTCCTCTTTTCCCTGTATGTCTTTCTCCTTGGTGTGGACATCTCTCTTGGGGCACCACTCCTCTGTCCTAAGTAGCCCCACCCTCTCCCCTGTGACCAATGCTATGATCACAGCTCCCAGAACTGCCTTGCCAGGCCCTGATCTTGCTGGTCTCCCCACTATCTGCCCTCCCCATGAAGGTTCCCTTTGATACTGAGGTCCCCTCGGCCTGTCCTTTCTCCACATGCACCTTCTTCACTCTTCACACCCATTCCTAGTTTGCCATCTTTGCAACCACCTGGCCTTTACACACACTCCTAAGGCTGAGTTCCAGGGAAGCCTGCCCTGCCCCTTCCCCCACAGAGCCCTTAACCCCCTCCAGCCATTTGGGTCACCCTCTGACCACAGGGACATCCACTGACGTATTTATTTACAGGCACATTTTGAGCACTTACTGTGCCAACCACTGCTCAAAGTAGCTGATGTGTCTTAACCTGCTTTGTGCTATTATCATCTCAATCTTACAGAACAGGAAATGGAGGCACAGAGAAGTCAAGTGATGTTACACAGTGGATAGGCCAGCAGGGACCAAGGCTTAGCCTGAGGGATTCTGGAAGGCCCAATTGGCCAGGCCTTCGTGGGTGGGTCTGCTTCCCCATGGGATGGGGCGAAGGCATGCCCAGGCTCACTACTGGAGCCCAGAGCTGGCTCCAACTGAGATGGGAGGGTTATCCCAAAGGCTGCCCTTGGAATGACGGGCATGAAATTCATTCTTGACCTTGGGATCCCCCTTGTGGACAATGTGGTGATTGACCCAAGTCCAGCTCCTCCCAGTGTTCCCTGGAGTGGCAAGACTGGGAGAGGGGAGGCCTGAGTGAGGGGGCATTGGCCCCTATCTTTGGATTAGATTGAATGATGGTGATTGGGTACCCCAAAAGTTGACTTTCACACCCCCATTCTGCAGGTCAGTCTAGCTTCCTTTCCTTTTTTTTTTTAATTTAAAAATTTTTAAATTAAGTTATTTATTTTAAGATTTTATTTATTATTACCACAGAGAGAGGAAGGAAGAGAGGGAGAGAGACATCAATGTATGGTTGCCTTTCACCTGCCTCTAGCTGTGGACCTGGCTGGAGACCTGGCTTGCAACCTGGTTATGTGCCCTGACTGGGAATCGAACCAATGACCTTTGGATTCTCAGGCCATCACCTTATCCACTGTGCCACTAGCCAGGGCTTTATTTTATTTTATTTTTTTAAAGATTTTATTTACCCTTAGAAGGAACGGGAGGGGGAAAAAAAGGGAGAGAAACATCAATGTGTGGTTGCCTCTTGTGTACCCCCCAACTGGGTACCTGGCCCACAACCCAGGCATGTGCCCTGACTGGGAATCAAACCAACAACCCTTTGGTTCACAGGCCATTGATCAATTCACTGAGCTACACCAGCCAGGGCCCAGCTCCCTTTCTTATACTCAGTCTAATGCAGTGGCCAGGCTGTCCTCCAGGGTCCCAGGACATGACCTGGCCGTGTCCTCATCCCCGGTAGCATGTCTGTGCCTCCTCACTGGGACTGACCCATATCCTCTGCACCCAGACTCATCGGCCTGCCCCTGAGCCAGTGGCTGGGTGTACGGAATCAGACCAGGAAGCTAGTGAAGCCCAATGCCACACTAGAGAAACACTTTCTTGTGGAAGGACGGAGACTCACTGAGGTGAGGATCCCTGCCACCCTCCTTCATCCCTGTCTGGCTTCAGGGATGCTGTATGGATGGGTCCTGGGAGTGGCATGTGGCCCACTTTTGGGAGACAGAGAAAGCCCAGGGCAACCTATGCCCCCTCATAGTACCTCACCCACCCCCACTATACCAGATCCTGATTGGTGAGCCCAGTGAACCAATGGATAGCTCCTGGGCCTAGAGATGGTTGGGGGACCGGGTGTCTGTCCTATTCTGGGGAAGAGTGGAAGTGGAAAGCCTGAGTATTCTGGGGGTTCTGCAGTCTTGTGACCCTCCCTCAGTTACCATCCATGGTATAGCTGCCTGGTGGGCAGGGTCTGGACTAGACCCTCAGGGAGAGAAAGGAAGGGAGATGTCTTCCTACCCTGGACTGGGTGCAGCTCCTGCAGAATAGAGAGCTTGTGATTCTTGTCCTTCATGGTCCCTCTATAAGCAGGGGTGGGGAACAAGGTTTCAACTGCCTGCCTGGAGCAGGGGTGAGACCACACGATTCTGGAGGAGTACAGGAAAACCTTTGTAGGGAGCTGCTCCCAGCCCTCATCAGTCATCTGTCCTGTGAGCAGGACTAGGTTCTCATTAAGGCCTAGCTATTTTGGGAGGCTCTACCCCATACCCCAATACTTCCCTATGTTCACAGTTAGATAGCCCCACAGGTGAAGTCTGGGGCTACTAAGGATGTGGTAGCAGAGCTGGGTCCCACCTGTTCCATCTATGTGACCCTGGTCCCCATCCCCCTCCCCAGACTCAGATGGCTATCCTGGCCACCCAGTGTGGCCTCACACTGAGGCAGACCCAACGCTGGTTCCGAAGACGCAGGAACCAGGACCAGCCTTGCATGACCAAGAAGTTCTGTGAGGCCAGGTCAGCACAGGGTGGGGCTGGGCAGGGAGGAGGGGAGAAGGGTCTGTTCTGTCAGCTGCTTTATGGACTCCCTCCCTCCCTGCAGCTGGAGGTTTGTCTTCTATCTGTGCTCCTTCTTTGGTGGCCTCTTAGTCCTCTACCACGTGAGTATTCCTGACTGCTGTCTAGTCCTCCACCACCCCACAAGCACCCACTATGCACCAGGCCTGCTTGGGGTCAGGTTGTGGAGGTGTGTGGGCAGAGGGGAAGAAAGCATGTGCACAGAGAAGGGAATGGGTGGGCTAGGGGCAGTGAGTAAGCTCCTGGTCTGGAGTGAGAACAGGGATGTAACCAGGAGGGACACAGCAGATCTGAGTGACAGCAGTACCTCAAGGGCCAAGGGAGCTGCAAGGAGGCCCTGGGCCCACGTTGGGGCTGGGGTCTGACCTTCAGGTAGCCTCAGATGCCTGTGTTTCACAGGAGTCATGGCTGTGGAGGCCAGAAAACTGCTGGGAGAGTTACCCAAATCAGGTGAGTGACAGGGTTGCCTGAATCTGGAGGGAGGATTAGAGTGGTCAGAGTTTGTGGAGCCAGAAGCAGCAGAACCAAACCTGGACATGATACTATGATCCCCTCCAAGTCCCACTGTCTGTTTCTGCCCCCCTGAGCCTTGGAGGGGCTGAGCATCAGGAAACTTGGATCAGGAGCTGACGCAACACCATGGCCCTTGGTTACCTCCAGGAATTGAGATTCAAGTGTCCTGGTTTTGTGCATATTGGGGGGGACCCCGAGGGAGTTTTCACCCCCTCAGCTAATCTTGTCCCATGGCCCTACCACAGCCCTTGCAGCCAGCCCTGTACTACTGGTACCTCCTTGAGCTGAGTTTCTACATCTCCCTGCTGATTACCCTGCCTTTCGACATCAAGCGCAAGGTGAGTCCAGGCCAAGAGTTGGGTTGGGGAAGGGATGCCCTGTGGATTCAAGATCCAGTTCCAGTTGGGAAGGGATGGTCTCGCCCACACCTGGAGATGATCCCCTGGTGCCTCAGGCAGGAGGTGTGGTGCCAAGCAACCCTCTGAGAGGGCCCCTCTAGCCACCCAGCCTTGCCCCGCAGTGACCCGACATCTCTCGCAGGATTTCAAGGAACAGGTAGTGCACCACCTCGTGACCATCACCCTCATCACCTTCTCCTACAGCACAAACCTGCTGCGCATTGGCTCTCTGGTGCTGCTGCTGCACGACTCCTCAGACTACCTGCTGGAGGTGGGTCCAGCCCCCCTCTCAGAGGCCTTATCCTGCCCTCCCCAGGGGCCTCTGGAGATGAGGCCCCACCCCCTCAGCTTTCCAGAGTGAGGAGACTTCGCCCTATTCTGTCTTCCTGGCAGATGAGTCCCTGCCCTTCTGTCTTACTGGAAGGTGAGGCCCCACCCTCTCTTCCGGAGAATTGAAGCTTCTCAAAGACCCATTTAGTATCATTCTAGGTGGTTCTTGGAGATAAGACTCCACCCCATAGCACCTTTTCCTGGGGAAGAGGCCTCGCCCCTTCCCACCTTGTTCCTTAGCACTACCACTTGCCCACCCAAGTCGCTCTCTTCTGTCTTCCCTAGGCCTGTAAGATGTTCAACTATGCGCACCAGCAGCGAGTGTGCAACACCCTCTTCATCATCTTCTCCTTGGTCTTCTTCTACACTCGTCTCGTGCTCTTCCCCACCCAGTGAGTTGGCCCTCCAGCTGCGGGGCTGGGAAGATGGGTGAGCGCATTTGGGATCCAGGCCTGCCTCACCCTCAGTTCCGGACCCAGGGAACAGGGGTGTTGGTTGGGAGGCCTCCAGGAAGAGGAACAAAAGGATGCTGTTTCCAGCCCATGGCACAGCATGTGCTAAGGCCCAGAGGTGAAAGGGACAGAAAACAGCTCAGTCCTCATTCCCCTGTGTGCCTAGAGCAAGAAATGGATGGCAGGGTTGGTGGCCAGCTTACTGAAGTCTTTGTCCATTGTATTTGCTGACCTTTCCCTGCAGAGGGAGCAATGTGAAGGTCTCTGCTCACTTGGAGTTGACGTTGGGGGGATTAAATAAGGCAAGTAAGTAGAATACAGAACACACAAGGGAGTGCTGGTTGTGCTAAAGAGAAAGGAGACAGGCACAGGAAGTGTGTGGATAACTGGAATTACAGGGGTGGTCAGGGAAGGAGTTACCGCACTCATGCAGAAAGACTGGAGTTGGGGAAAGGAAAGAATGACACTGACTGCAACAGAAGAGGCTTCCAGGCAGTGGAAACAGCACAAGCAAAAGCCTGAGGCTGGACTGTGCCTGGCATATTGGCGGAACAGCAAGTCCATGTGGCAGGAGCAGAGTGAGCCAGGGGAGGGAGCGGGCCAGACAGTTTGTGCAGAGCCTTGCGAGCCACAGGGTGGGCTTGGGTTTTCATCCCTAGCTAAGGGGAAGATTCCGAGTGCTGGAGGGAAGGGACTTGTTTGGGTTCTCGTAGGCGCCCTCTGGTGGCTGCAGAGAGAACAGCTGGTGGGAGCCTCCCTCCAGGAACTACCAGGCTGGTCCAGAGCTACCGGGCAGGAGCTACCGGGCTGGTCCAAGTAAGCAATGATAGGACTGGGCCAGTGAAGATAACTGGTTGCCTTAGGGAAGGTGCAAGGGTCATGATAGGGTTTTGAGTTCAGTTGCCACTGGTGACCTTACAGATGATCTGGGTGAGGGCAGCTGGGGGTAAAAGCCTGTTGAGTTGGAGGAGGAGGGGGACCTAAGGAGAGAAGGAAAGGTGTGAAAGAACCACCGAGGAGAACAGTTGGAATACTAAGTGCCCCCTTGGGGTTCATGGTTGCTCAGTTGGTAAGCTTGTGTGATCTACTCATTTAACGCATGGCCAGCTGAAGAGTATAGGTATTACTTTGGGGGAAACAGGGAGCCATTGGAAGTTCTGGAGCAGATAAGGTCACACAAGTTAGAGCTTCCAAGGACTGGGAGCCAGAGCTGCTGGTGAAGCCCATCTCTCCTTCCTGCCTGCCCACCTCTCTCAGAATCCTCTATACCACGTACTATGATTCCATCGCCAATTCAGCCCCCTTCTTCGGTTATTACTTCTTCAACTTGCTTCTGGTGATGCTGCAATTGTTGCACATGTTCTGGTCTTGCCTCATCCTTCGTATGATTCACAGCTTCACAAAGAACGGCCAGGTAGGCCCAGATGAGGGTGGGCTCCCATATGCTGTCCTGGAGCCCCAGCCCAGCCCCAGCCTTGAACCTACTCTGTTTCCCAGATGGAGAAGGATATTCGCAGTGACATAGAAGAATCGGACTTGAGTGAAGGAGAGGAAGCCCAAGAGCACCCACAGCTCAAGAATGGGGCAGCTCAGAGGCCTGGGGCAGTCCCTACTGAAGGCCCTCAGAGCCGGGCAGCTGTGCAGCTGGCCAAGGGGCACGTGTTGGCCACATAGCTGGCCAAGGACTGACTGTGAGGGGCTGCCCCCAATGCCTTGTGTTTGTGGAGTGGCTGGATTAGCAACTCTTGAACTAGCTCAGAGATAGGGAGGGTGGAGACAAGGAAGGTGGAGATAGGGAGGATCCCACCCGGGAGGGTCCCACCCCAGGGTGGGAAACAGCTTGATGACCTGTCTTAAGCCCCTTCCTTCTGTGTACCATCCATCCTTCCCTTGGAGCACTAGACAGTCAGGCAATGGGCAGCAGCAAGGTGCTACGGTCCACCAGATATCAGGATCAGCATCATACACCTTCACGTTGTAAACTGTCTATGAAGGGATGTTATTGAAGTCCACAATTTTCTTAGTAGTTCATCTTGCATGCGGTCTAGAAATTATGGTTGCTCTAATATTGTATTCCTTAAACATGACAGTTGCTCTCAGAATTTAATACTTTATATCTGAAACAATGATTAATAATCACATGAAATACTGTTGTATCTATGAGTTTTTGTTGTCTTGTTCATTCATTTGTTGCTTTCAGTATGATGGTTACCAGAGGGAAAGGGGGTGGAGGCAATAATGAAGGGTAGAAGGGGTCAAGTGTATGATGACAGAAGGAGACTTGACTTTGGGTGGTGGACACAATGCAATATACAGATGATATATCAGAATTGTACACTTGAAACCTATATAATTTTATTAATTAATGTTGCCCCGATTCATTTCATTTTTAAAAAGGAGGATATGGCCCTGGCTGATGTGGCTCAGTGGATTGAGTGCCAGCCTGTGAACCCAAGGCTCACCAGTTCAATTCCCAGTCAGGGCACGTACCCAGGTTGCAAGCCAGGTCTCCAGCTGGAGGCATGCAAAAGGCAACCATACATTGATGTTCCTCCTTTTCTTCCTCCCTCCCTTCCCCTCTCTCTAAAAAGAATGAGTAAAATCTTTTAAAAATATCAAAATAAAAAGGGAGGATATGTGAAAAGATAACATAACATGGGAGAAAATATTTGCAAGCCATATATCTGAAAAGGGCTTAGTATCCAGAATATATAAAGAACATACAACTCAACAATCAAAAACCAAAACAAAATCCAATTAAAGGATGGGCAAAGGACTTTAATTGACATTTCTCCAAAGAAAAAATACAAATAACTAACAAGCGTATGAAAAGGTGTTCGACAAATCAAATGATGTTCAATTATAACCACAAAATACCACTTCGCATCCATGGGGATAGATATAGCAAAAATGTAAAATAACCAGTGTTGGTGAAGATGTGAAAAAATTGGCACAATCCTTATACATTTTGGGAATGTAATATGGTTAATAATTGTGGAACACAATTTGGCAGCTCCTCAAAAAGTTAAACTGAGCTACCATGTAACCCAGTTGAAAACAGGGACATGAATGCTCACAGCAGCACTATTCATAACAGCCAAAGGATGGAAACCATCCAAACATCTATCAACAGGTGAATGGATAAATTGTGGTCCATTGAAATATTACTCAGCCTTAGGAAATATACAGGTCATCTCAGTTCCACTGCCCTGAGAGAACCTGTCTGGCTGTCCCTGCTGTGCTGCCTCCCTCCTGCCACCATGTCTGCCCAGACTCATGGGCCCAGCCCTGAACAGAGATGAAAGCAGACAGAGGGTAAAGTTCACAGATGACAGAGTCTGCAAGAGTCACCTTCTGGATTTCTGCCCCCATGACATCCTGTCTTGGATGTGCATGGATTTAGAAGAATGTACCAAAATCCACAATTTGGCCCTCCAAGCAGATTATGAGACTACAAGTAAAGAAAGGGACCTGTATTTTGAACTGGGTGCAATGGATCATTTAGAGTCAAAAGTTTACCGCTGAGTATGATCAGAAAACTGAGCTTGCCAAGAAATGGCTGGCAAAGACACAGGAAGAAATCAGTGCAAATGTTTCTGCAAAGGCAGAAAAAGTACATGAACTGAACGAAGAAATAGGAAAACTTGCTAAAGCTGAGAGCTGGGAGCAGAAGGAAATGTGAATGAATCCCAAAAACGTCTTAGGGAAGTGGAGAATGTCCATGAAAAAGAAGGGGGTGGGGCTGAAGGAAGGAAGCTGAGGAAGGAAATGAAATCTTTAAAATCAATAACCATATCCTTAGGTGAGGATTTAAAAAAAAAAAAAAAAAAAAGACCAGAAGGAACAACATTGAAGAGGTGGAAGGCCATGATTTCCCTATGGATGGTGCAGGGCAGAGTGACAACCAAGAACAAGACTCAATTCCATTTTACAGGACAGGAGCCCTGTCACTTTATAGCCGTCTAGCACAGTCAGGGCAGTGGACTGGCACCTGATGGAAGAAAAAGGGCTTATTGGCCAGCTGCACAGAGCGTTTTTTGCAGTGGAAGCAGTAGTCATGCCAGGATTGTCCTTTATGGGCCACTACACTAGAGCCTTTACCAACCAATGATGAGGTTCTTGCACCCAACACACTGCTTAGTCACAAAGTCTTGTAGCTATCCACACAATAACATTGGTCCTCCGCAGTGGTGACACCTGTCCAGCTGGCTTCTCAGAGCAAGTAACACATGCAAAGCCCAGGGCTGATCCCAATACATGACTCTTCCAGATGTGATGACCTTGTTGCATTTCACACAATGCTTGGCAAATCTGGCCTACTGTTAAGTCACACAAAGGAAGTGCTCCCCTTTAGGGAAGGCGCTACGGTCTGGATGACATGCCTGCAGTTGCTGCAGATGAAGGAGTCTGCAACAATGGGCTTGAAACACCCCTTGCACTTGGGAGAGTCGTCCAACATGGTGCACTTGCACAGGATCTTCTGCTTAGACACAAAGGTCTCATTGGGCAAGGGGTGCAGGTACTTGGCACAGTGGATGCAGGTGTTGTGCCAGTAGCAGTTCCCATAGCACACCTTCTTGGAGTCCACACCAATGGGCTTGCAGCATCCACAAAGTGTAGGTGCAGAACTCGTTAAAGAACTTGAGGCAACAGTGGTGGCCATACTGCTCTACATATTTGTTTGCCTGCAGGGTAGTCTCTGCAGTGGTGGCAGTCAAATTTCTCAGCCATGGTGCCCACCTTGTGCCTGGAGGGACCACACACTAGATATATGGACAATGGGATGTGATGGCAAGAGCTGGAAGTAATTGTCAGCAACCTCAATGTGCTGCTTTGGGATGTGAGCAACACAAGGGTTCAGGGAGCTGCACTACCTGCGCTGAGGTCAAGACTGCTTGCTGCCTGTGCTGAGATCCACGTGGGGTGGCAGCAGCAGGGGCAGTGTTGGGGCAGTGTTGGTGGCAGACTGCCCAACCGAAGGGTTTTTGTTTTTGTTTTTTTAAGATTTTGTTTATTTTTAGAGTGAAGGGAAGGGAGAAAAAAAAGAGAGGAAGAGAAACAGATGTGAGAGAGAAATATCAATTTGTTGCCTCTCATACTCCCCCAACTGGGGAATTGGCTGAAAACCCAGGCATGTGCCCTGATTGGAACCTACAACCTTTCCATTATCAGGCAAGTGCTCAATCCACTGAGCCACACCAGCCAGGGCCCTAGTATTTTTTCTTTCCACAAAGAAAGAATGAACCCATTATGTAATAATACAAATTACCATATCATTTCAGGACAAACAGCACCTACACACTGCTGCTATTAAACAAAGTTAGCATAAAACAAAATCTTACTAAGCCAGAAGCTTTCAATTTAATAAATCACGTCTTTTTGTTCCCCTGAGGCATGAGGCCTGATCAGAATCCAACCAGAAGCTTTTCAATTTTCAGAAGGATGCCCAATTAACTGAGCCACACTAGTCAGGGCTCAATAAATCATTTCTTTAAAAAAAAAAAAAAAAAAAAGCCATGGCTAGTGGCTCAGTGGATAGAAGCTGGCCTGCGAACCCAAAAGTCGCTGGTTTGATTCCCAGTTGGGGCACATAATCAGGTTGCAAGCTAGGTCTCCAGCCAGGTTCCCAGCTGGAGGCAGGTGAAAGGCAACCATACATTGATGTTTCTCTCCCTATCTTCCTCCCTCCCTGCACTTCTCTCTTAAAAAAATGAAAAAATGAATAAAATCTTTAATTAATTAATTAATTAAATTACAAAGATGAACCCCAGCAAGTGATAACAGGGTGTGAGAGAATAAGAATATACACAATGCATAAACAAAATGAAAGACAAAAAACATATGATCATATCAATAGACATTGAAAATGCATTTGATAAAGTACAGTAACCATTTATGATAAAAATGCTCAACAAAATGGGAATAGAGGGAGCATACCTCAACATCATGAAGGCCATATATGAGAAACCTGAAGCCAACATCATACTCAATGGGCAAAAACTAAAAGCTTTCCCCCTAAGATCAGGAAGAAGACAAGGCTGTCCACTCTCTCCACTTATGTTCAACATCCTTTTGGAAGTTCTAGCCATAGCTATCAGACAAGAAAAAGGAATCAAAGGTATCCAAATTGGAAAGGAGGAAATCAAACTCATTATTTGCAGATAAGATGATAGTGTACATACAAAATCTGACAGACTCCACCAAAAACTTAATCAACTTAATCAGCAAATTTAGCAAAATAGTTGGATATAAAGTCAATATTCAGAAATCAAATGCATTTTTGTATACCAATAATGAAACATCAGAGGTAGAAGCTAGGAAACAAATCCCATTTACCATAGCAACAAGAAAAATAAAGTACTTAGGAATAAGCTTAAGCAAGGAGGTAAAAGACCTGTCCTCGGAAAACTACAGAATATTGAAGAAAGAAATGAAGAAAGTTACAAATAAATGGAAGGATATACCATGTTCATGGATGGGAAGAATTAACATCATTAAAATGTCCATACTACCCAAAGCAATCTACAGATTCAATACAATCCCAATTAAAATACCAATGACATATTTCACAGACCTAGAAAAATACTTCAAAATTTTATATGGAGCCAAAAATGCCTACGAATAGCCACAGCAATCTTAAGAAAGAAGAACAAGGTAGGAGGAATCACAATACCGGACATTAAACTATACTGCAAGGCTACTGTAATCAAAACCATCTGCTACTGGCATAAGAATAGACATATATATCAAGAAACAGAATAAAGAGCCCAGAAATAAACCCAGGACTCTGTGGTCAATTAAATTTGACAAAGGGGGAAGTAAAACAGTCTCTTCAACAAGTGGTGTTGGGAGAACTGGACAGCAACATGCAAAAAAATAAAACTAGACCACCAACTTACACCATACACCAAAATAAACTCAAGATGGATAAAGGACTTAAACATAAGCAGTGCCACCATAAAGGTCCTGGAGGAAAATATAGGCAGTAAACTTTTAGATACCCTATGCAGAAATATGTTTACTGATACTTCTCCAAGGGCAAAGGAAATCAAAGAACAAATCAACAAATGGGACTATATCAAATTGAAAAGTTTCTGTTCAGCTCAAGAAAACACCAGCAAAATTCAAAGGGAACCAACTGTATGGGAAAACATAATTGCCAATGATACCTCAGACAAGGGTCTGATCTCCAAAATATATAAAGAACTAATGCGACTCCACACCAGGGAGACAGACAGCCCAATTAAAAATGGGCAAAAGACCTGAAAAGACACCTCTCTGAGGAAGACATACAAAGGGCCCAAAGGCATATGAAAGAATGCTCAATACACTAGCCATCAGAGAGATGCAAACTAAAACCACAATAAGATACCACCTCACACCTGTCAGAATGGCAATCATCAACAAATCAACAAACAAGTGTTGGTGAGGATGTGGGGAAAGGGGAACCCTGGTGCACTATTGGTGGAGATGCAGGCTGGTGCAGCCACTATGGAAAACAGTATGGAGTTTCCTCATAAAACTAAACGTGGAACTGCCTTTTGATCTAGCAATTCCACTACTTGGACTATACCCAAAGAATCCTGAAACACCAATTCATAAGAACCTATGTACACCTATGTTCATAGCAGCACTATTTACAATAGCCAAGAGCTGGAAACAGCCTAAGTGCCCATCAGTGGATGATTGGATTAAAAAACTTTGGTACATTTACACAATGGAATACTACACAGCAGAAAGAAATAAGGAACTCCTACCCTTTGCAACAACATGGATAGAACTGGAGAGTATTATGCTTAGTGAAATAAGCCAGTCAGTGAAGGACAAATACCATATGATCTTACCCATGACAGGACACTAATGAACAAGACAAACAAGCAAAACAGAACCAGATACATTAATACAATGAATAGACCTTCAGTGGGCAGAGGGGAGGAGGAGGGGAGGTGGTGGCAAAGAAGGGGAGCAGTTTAGTCAAGGAACTAGCATGGAAGAACCATGGACATGGACAACAAGTGGGGTTGACTTTGGTGGGGAGTGGGTGGGTGGGGAAGGGGGCATAGGGGAGTAAAAAGGGGATGTATGTGATACAACAACAATAAAATTAAATTTAAAAAAAGAATATACACAATGCTGGGAGAGGACAAGAGCACAGCCACTTTGAAAAGCATTTAGAAAGTTCTTTAAAATTAAATATATACTTCCTATATAAGGCAACCATTCTACTCCTGGGAATTTACTCAAAAGAAATAAAAGCATGTGAACAAACTTATACATAAATATTTATAGCAGCTCTATCTGTGATAATCAAAAACTGGAAGCAGGCCCTGGCTGGTAGCACAGTGGATAAGGTGCCGGCCTGCGAACCCAAAGGTCGCAGGTTCGATTCCCCAGCCAGGGCACATAACCAGGTTGCAAACCAGGTCTCCAGTCAGGTCTGTGGTTGGAGGCAGGTGAAATGCAACCATACATTGATGTCTGTCTCCCTCTCTGCCTCTCTCCCTTCCCCTCTTTCTAAAAATAATGAAATAAAATCTTAAAAAAAAAAAAACAAAAAAACTGGAAGCAACCCAAATATCTATCAACAGATGAACTGGGTAAGTGAATAATGAGCTAGCTGTACAATGGATTACAGCTCAACAATAAAAATGAGGTAACCTTTAAGTCAAGCAATCATATAATGTCTTTTTTAGAGGTTTTTAAAAATTAATTTATTGTTGTTGTTGGATATATCTTAAAATGATTATGTTGGGTAGAAATCACCAGGCAAAAAAGGACATACACTACCACACCACCACCCACCCCACCCCACCCCACCACCACCAAAAAAAAAGCAAAAGTAAAGGTATACACTGTATAATTCTAGAAATGCAACTTGTCTCTAGTGTCAGGTGCCAATCAGTGATTACCTGGGTAAGGGGAGGAGGGATTATAAAATAGGGAATGAGGAAAGTTTGGGAGAACCTTGAAAACATGAGCTCAGTGACAGAGGACACATGATATGTGATTCCATTTATGTGAACTGTCCAGAATGGCACATCCATAGAGGTAGGATGTGGGTTAGTTCTTGTCAGGGGTGGAGGAGAGAGAAGGAGGTGACTGCTGATGGGAACAGAGTTCCTTTTGGGGAGATGAAAATGTCTTGGAACTAGGTGGAGGTAGAGGTTGTACTACATTGCAGATGCACTAAATGCCAGTGAACTATACACTTTAAAATGGTTAATTTTATGCTATGTGAACTTTTCTTGATAAATAAATGAAAGAATGGTGCAAGTTGGACAAGACAAACACATATGCCCCCCATCTTTTACACCACAGCTCCTGCCTAACCCCAACCCAGTCCCTCCAGGTCAGCTTCCCTGATCCACCAGAATTTCACCAGGTGCTGGGACGTACACCCACTCTGTCTACATCCTCCTTCTAGTGGACCCCCCAACATGTGTCCCTTTTACATCTGCACCCTTTCTAAAGGTTTCTGGAGGTGACTTGCAGGGCTTGTTGCCCAGGACTGAATGGGTAGCTTACAGTCAGAATGAGCCCTGCTTGAGGGAACCAAGAGCTGACACCCGGCATACACACCAGGGATGGTGTACAGATGACAAAGCTGCAACTGAGACAGCAAAGCTACCTGCCAATGGTTCATCAGCTGGCTCAGTGGACAGGAAGTCCCCTACACGGGGTCTGCCCTTCTGTGGCAGCTTGTCTGCAAGGATGGCCCCAGGAACATGTCCTTCCCAGCATTCACATGCCTCCACCCTGCTGGCATACACAGCCTGGCCAACCTGGAACTCCACTGAACCAACAGAACGCAGCAGAAGTGATGCGGCCTTGGTCCCTGGAGTGCCTGGACTTTAGAAAGTCTGGCAGCTTCAGCTGTGCACTTTGGGGAGCCTTGAGTTGCAATGAAAGGAAAGTGTCCATCCATCCCAGGTGGCCAAGTAGAAAGGCTCTCTGGAGAGGCTGCATGGAAAGGGGAAGGCACAAGACATGACAGACATTCTGGATGGAAATGTGCAGCTAGCCCAGCCCTCAAATGACAGCATCAAGTGGAACAAAAGAGCCAGAAGCCACATTGGCATAAAAACAGATTCCATTAGAGAGCCCAGAAATGAACCCATGCCTCTATGGTCAATTGGCTAAAGATACTAATAAATGGTGTTAGGAAAATGACAGATCCATGCAAATAAAATGAAACTAGGTCACTTTCTTTTTTTAAAAAGATTTATTTATGTATTTATTTTTGTGGGGGTAGGAAGAAAGAAACATCGATGAGGTCAAGAGATATATCAATCGATTGCCTCTCACATGCCCCAACTGAGGACCTGGTCCACAGCCCAGGCATGTGCCCTGAGTGGGAATCGAACCATCAACCTTTCAGTTCACAGGTAGGCATTCAATCTACTGAGCTTCACCAGCCAGGGCTAGACCACTTTTTTACAACATAAACAAGAATAAACTCAAAATGGATTAAAGACTTAAATGTAAGACCCAAAATCATAAACTCCTGAAAGAAAAGATAGTAAACTCTCTGACACTGCTCTTAGTAATATTCTTTTCATTTATTTTTTTAAAATTTAATTTTATTGTTGCATTACATCCATCCTCTGGATGGATTATGCTCCCCTCTGTCCACTTCCCCACCCATCCATTCCCCCACAAAGTCAGTCTCACATGTCGTCCAAGTCCATGGTTCCTCCATAATAGGTTCTTGTCTAAACTGCTCCACTTTCCTGCCTCTTCCTCCACCCTCCCCCCAAACCCTTCCCCCTGACCACTGAAGGCCTATTCACTGTATTCATATATCTGGTTCTGTTTTGCTTGTTAGTTTTGTTCATTATTGTCCTGTAATGGGTGAGAACATAAGGTATTTGTCCTTCCCTGACTGGCTTATTTCACTAAGCATAATACTCCCCAGTTCCATCCATGTTGTTACAAAGGGTAGGAGTTCCTTCTTTCTTTCTGCTGTGTAGTATTCCATTGTGTAAATGTACCCAAGTTTTTTGATCCAATCATCCACTGATGGGCACTTAGGCTGTTTCCAGCACTTGGCTATTGTAAATAGTGCTGCTATGAACATAGGTGTACATAGGTTCTTATGAATTGGTGTTTCAGGATTCTTTGGGTATAGCCCAAGTAGTGGAATTACTGGATCAAAAGGCAGTTCCATTTTTAGTTTTTTAAGGAAACCCCATACAGTTTTCCACAGTGGCTGCACCAGCCTACTTTCCCACCAACAGTGTACAAGGGTTCTCTTTGTCCTACATCCTCGCCAACACTTGTTGTTTGTGGACTTGTTGATGATTGCCATTCTGACAGGTGTGAGGTGGTATCTTATTTTGGTGTTAATTTGTATCTCTCTGATGACTAGTGATGTTGAGCATTCTTTCATATGCCTCTGGGCCCTTTGTATATCTTCTTCAGTGAGTTGTCTGTTCAGGTCCTTTGCCCATTTTTTAATTGGGCTGTCAGTCTCCCTGGTGTGGAGTTGCATTAGTTCTTTATATATTTTGGAGATCAGACCCTTGTCTGAGGTATCATTGGCAATTATGTTTTCCCATACAGTTGGTTCCCTTTGAATTTTGCTGGTGTTTTCTTGAGCTGAACAGAAACTTTTCAATTTGATATCGTCCCATTTGTTGATTTGTTCTTTGATTTCCTTTGCCCTTGGTGAAGTATCAGTAAACATATTTCTGCGTAGGATATCCAAAAGTTTACTGCCTATATTTTTCTCCAGGACCTTTATGGTGGCACTGCTTATGTTTAAATCCTTTATCCATCTTGAGTTTATTCTGGTGTATTGTGTAAGTTGGTGGTCTAGTTTTATCTTTTTGCATGTTGCTGACCAGTTCTCTCAACACCATTTGTTGAAGAGACTGTTTTTACTCCATTTGATGTTCCTTTCCCCTTTGTGGAATATTAGTTGACTATACAGTCCTGGGTTAATTTTTGGGCTCTCTATTCTGTTCCATTGATCTATATGTCTATTCTTATGCCAGTACCAGGCTGTTTTGATCACAGTAGCCTTGTAGTATTGTTTTAAGTCCGGTATTGTGATTCCTCCTATCTTGTTCTTCTTTCTCAAGATTGCTGTGGCTATTTGTGGGCGTTTTTGGCTCCATAAAAATTTTTGAAGTATTTTTTCTATTTCTGTGAAGTCTGTCATTGGTATTTTAATTGGGATTGCATTGAAACTATAGATTGCTTTGGGTAGTATGGACATTTTGATGATGTTAATTCTTCCCATCATGAACATGGTATATGCTTCCATTTATTTGTATCTTCCTTGATTTCTTTCTTCATTGTTCTGTAGTTTTCTGAGTACAAGTCTTTTACCTCCTTAGTTAAGTTTATTCCTAGGTACATAATTTTTCTTTCTTTTTTTTTTTTTTTTAACATTTTATTTCATTATTTTTAGAAAGAGGTGAAGGGAGAGAGGCAGAGAGGGAGAGAGACATCAATGTATGGTTGCTTTTCACCTGCCTCCAGCCACAGACCTGACTGGAGACCTGGTTTGCAACCTGGTTATGTGCCCTAGCTGGGGAATCGAACCTGCGACCTTTGGGTTCGCAGGCCGGCGCCTTATCCACTGTGCTACCAGCCAGGGCTCATAATTTTTCTTGTTGCTATGGTAAATAGGATTTGTTTTCTAGCTTCTACCTCTGATGTTTCATTATTGGTATACAAAAATGCTTTTGATTTCTGGATATTGACTTTATACCCAGCTATTTTGCTAAATTTGCTTATTAGGTCGAGTAAGTTTTGGGTGGAGCCCATCGGGTTTTGTATGTACACTATCATATCATCTGCAAATAATGACAGTTTGAATTCCTCCTTTCCAATTTGGATACCTTTGATTCCTTTTACTTCTCTGATGGCTATAGCTAGAACTTCCAAGACAATGTTGAATAGAAGTGGAGAAAGTGGACAGCCTTGTCTCGTTCCTGATCTTAGGAAGAAAGCTTTCAGTTTTTGTCTGTTAAGTATGATGTTGGCTTCAGGTTTCTCATAGATGGCCTTTATGATGTTGAGGTATGCTCCCTCTATTCCCATTTTGCTGAGGGTTTTTATCATAAATGGTTGCTGCACTTTATCAAATGCTTTTTAAGCATCTATTGATATGATCATATGGTTTTTATCTTTCAATTTGTTGATGTGGTGTATTACATTGATTGATTTACGAATGTTCTACCATCCTGGCATCCCTGGGATGAAGCCCACTTGATCATGGTGTATGATCTTTGTAATATACTGCTGAATCCGATTGGCCAATATTTTGTTGAGAATTTTAGCATCTATGTTCATCAGAGATATTGGCCTGTAGCTTTCTTTCTTAGTTGTGTCTTGCCCTGGTTTTGGGATTAGAATAATATTGGCCTCATAGAAAGAGTTTAGGAGTCTTCCCTCTTCCTGTATTTTTTGGTATAGTTTGAGGAAGATAGGAGTTAGTTCTTCTTTAAATGTTTGGTAAAATTCACCTGTGTAGCCATCTGGTCCAGGGCTTTTGTGCTTTGGGAGATTTTGGATTACTTCTTTAATTTCACTAGTTGTTATTGGCCTATTCAGGCTTTCTGCTTCTTCTGGGTTCAGTTTTGGTAGATTATACATTTCCAGAAATGTGTCCATTTCATCCAGGTTGTCATATTTTTTGTCATAGAGTTGTTTGTAGTAATTTCTTACAATCTTTTG